>VZTV01115168.1:5446-42455 GCA_013400875.1 Anhinga rufa
TGAGCTGGTGACCATATATTAGGACATTACTTTCTTCAGAAGATAAGTGAATGTGATAATTTTTTGTTTCTGCAAAAGTAAAATTAGTTTTGTACTTATTCCATATTTAAGCATACAGCTTATTGTTCAATTTCAACTCAAGTCAGGAGAAAATGCCTTGTTTTGTATATGAGAGTATGTTTTGCAGGACTTACAAAGGTGCTGTGAAAATTTATCACAGATGCTTCAGAAGATAAGTGAATGTGATAATTTTTTGTTTCTGCAAAAGTAAAATTAGTTTTGTACTTATTCCATATTTAAGCATACAGCTTATTGTTCAATTTCAACTCAAGTCAGGAGAAAATGCCTTATTTTGTATATGAGAGTATGTTTTGCAGGACTTACAAAGGTGCTGTGAAAATTTATCACAGATGCAAAATAAATTGTACTTGCCATTTCCTTTCTTAATGTTACATTCAGAGCATTATTGTGGCACTAGAGATAGGTAAGATTACACTGAAGAATTTTTTATTTGCAATTGAATTGCAATTAGCAATTCAGTATTGAGGAATTAGGAGCTTACAAAAAGCTTTGTAGAGCAATCAGCCTGCATGCCAGATTTGTTTCTGAAATAAATCTGATTTAAGGTTTGCATACCCAACCATTACTGAGGCGGTATGTTCATTAAATGAAAAAGAAAGAAGAGAGAAGAAATGCGAGTTTTTACAAAGTGAAATCTCTGTACTGTTATCTGCTTTCCACACTCATCCTCACAGAAATATTTATTTTTTTTCCCTGTTTTTCTCCTGATACTCCCCTGGCAAATACTAGCAAAGAATATCTCACTGTCATAGTAAATCTTTCCCCTTTTCGTTAGTAAAGTGGCTCATTTCAGAGTACAGTAGACTATCCCCATCTCCTGCAAAGGAAATACATTGACCAGGGCAGCAGCCACTTGTCAAAAGGTCCTCTGTGATCTTGATATGTTTTGAGTTGTCACCCTGTTTCATGTTCATACTTGTGTTGCATCTAAATGCAGTCTGCAGGCTCTTTGGTGCAGGCGCTATTGGTATTCTTATTGGTATAGTTAGTTTTGCACAAGCATGCATTCACTGAAGTTGGATTTTTTTCCCCAAAGAAAGGAACTTTGAAAAGGGTATCTTCTAGGAATGTGGCACTTGCTTCCCAAAGTTGAGGCCCAAAATTCAGTGTGAGGCTAAGGAAAATGTAACAGGATAAGGGAAAAACACTTCCAGTAACAGCAGTGGGACTTGTCTCCTGGGACTGACTCTGGCTCATGTGCCCATGATAACTGAGTAGATGTGTTAGGATGAATTTGTAAGACTGACCAAAGGATAATCTCAAGTAGCTATAACTCAGGTTAGTTTTGTTGCTACATGCAAAGTATGGGGGCTTTTCCAGCCACTTGAGAACAGAAAATCCCTCCATCAACATTAGCTCTCCAAAGGGCATGATCAGAGCACGAGATTTATGGAGCACTAGAAATAGCTTTGCACCAGTCAGCACTCCCGATCCCGCACCCCTCCAGGAGCCAACAGCAACAACTTTGTTCCAAGTGATCTCACTCTCTGCTGGGTGGCATTAACAGGAGTTTCCAAGCCCCTGACTGGTGCCGTTACTGGCGCTGTTCACTTATTGTCCCTTATTTTTCTAACTGGTTTTGGGACTTAATTTCCTCCTTATCTGGCAGCCCAACGACTTAGCGAGACTTGGAAAGTGGGGGAGCTGATGGTAAGAGGGAATCAAGTATGGAATCGGAATAGTTTGGGGTTTTTTTTACTGTTTATCCAAAGAATCCATGGAGGAAAGGATTGGAGACAGTTCCTGTTTTTCTGTGTCCTATTGTCAGGAAAGGAGAATGAAGTGGTGGAGTCCTCAGGGCTTCTGAAATCAGTCCCAAAAGTGTTCTGATTTGGTTGCAACTGTTTTATATGAAATTTTATATAGTATTTCTGTGTAGGGCAGTACAAACCTGGCACTGTAATACAAACCACCTGGCCTTGTTATGAAATTTAAAAGGTTACTCTGTTTGCGTATATATAATAGCACTGACATAGTGGCCAGGATATCAAGGAGAATGTAGTTTCAAAAATACAAACAAAAGCTCCTAGCTATGAGCAGTAGTTTTTTTGTTTCATTATCAAGCTCTAGGCATTTTCGTGCTTGTGTGGTGCATCATCTTTGTTTGTGGGTTTGGTTCTTTTTTTTTTAATTCTGAAAAAAAAAATCTGAAGATACTTTTTATTTAAAATAAACTGATTTTGAGGCTACGTCCAAAGTTTCTCATTCCTGCAGATACAGGTTGTGCCTGGATAAAACCACAGTGTTACAGAAAATCTGCTATGCTGTAAGCCTGTGAGGTCTAAGTAGTGCAAGAAACAGGACAATTCAAAACTGATTGACTCAAAACTGCTAACCATAGCTGGTTCTGGCGTCATTACCTTAGCCACACAAATCTGGTCCCACTGCTGAGTCACTGACTTAATAATGTGTGAGTAAAAATCTGCTGTCCTCCTTTCTGCTCCATGCCTTTTAAGTACCTTTGGGGTTGCAGTGTCCTGGAGAGGAATTTTGCTGTGTTCCACACAGGGTAAGCATCATCCTAAGCAGCAACAGTCACTGTTCTTGGGGACACAGAGTAAAAGAGGAGAAGATGACCTAAAAATCTGAAACATGGAGTAAAATCTAAGTGTTCTCATTTCTGGAATGAGCATGTTTCTTCTGAGTTTATGACATCGATATATACTTCACTTCAGAATTTTTGCTGGGTATTGGGGAAAAGGGTGTGTGTGAGAGTGATGTGGAAGGTCTTTGTCTTTAGAGTCAATTGTGTTTAATTGTTTCGAAAACTGCAAGCAAAGTTTTAAATTATGCAAAATTGGAAGGAGATGAGCACAGGCTGGGTTGGCTGGCTGTGACTGAAGCTGTGGAAAAGCCAGGCAGCCACATTGTCATTGCCTGGAATTTGAGTCTCATTTTCATATGGAGCTCCAGATTCTCTCTATGACAGTAATCTTGCCTGGAAATTACAAATGTTTGGACCACAGTCACTGTGGGAGACCAAAGATAAAAGGAAGGCACTTTTTTTGCCTCTAGTTATAAGAGGGAGGAGATAGAAGTAGAGGGATGGAGAGCAGGGCATGGGCAAAAGGGATAGCTTGCTGTTGCCTTGATACTTGAAGCAGCTTTTCCTTTTGGTGAACAGGAGTTATAATTTAATATTAATTAGTAACAGACAGTTGGTGTGCTTGATCTCAGGCTCTTCAGAGTTGGATTTCTGCTTCAGATGTATGGGTGTTTATGTGCTTTTTCCCACTACAATGTTTGGTTTTATAAGCCCAGCATGCTTTTATGTACACTGATAAATAGCTTGTGTTGAAATACATATACAAACACTGTATGGGTAAAAATGGTAGGCAGACTTGGTCTGGAGACAGCCGGGAGAGACAGTAGTTATGGGAAGTATTTGAATCACTCATGATGTTGATATAAAAAAAAATTACAGTGATACCAGAGATATTCTAGCCATTATTGTAGATAGGCATTTCAGTAGGGTGTTGGGGGAATGTAGATGGGGTTGTATATGAGCCAGAGAGGCAGTTGTGGTGATGCATTTTGAATAAGGTGTCAGTTGGGATGTATACATATGCTCGAGCCAGTCTTACCTTGGTGAAGGTATGGGGCTTGTCCCTGCAGTACTACTTGGTGGAGGCTGCAGTGTGAGGTTGGTTGTACGTGAGGCTGGGACCCAATCTTCTTTCCTCTCCCTCTGAGGTACAAGATCTCCCACCCCTGTCAGCACCCTGTCCTTACTCGCCCACAAGCCTGTGCTTTCATGTGTGCAGCCATCCTCACCACAGCACCCAGCTGGGAGAAGGGATGAGCAGGCATGGAGGGTGGGTGGGAGCAAAACCCTGGGACCACCGCACTGGCCCTCCAGTGGGGACGGGCAAGGTGCGAGGCCTGTTCTGGTGCAGAGTCCCACTGGGACACCAGCATGTCTCCCAGTGCCAGGGGTGCACAGAGGTTTGTGGGGCGGTGCAAGCCTTTCTTCTGCTGCCAGCCACAAGGCAGCCCTGCTCCTGAGAGCAGCAGCACCACAGCAAAGCAAAGCTTGGCGCACATCTCCAGTGAAATTGTTAAAAAGGCAGCCAATGACGTCTTTTCTGCCATCTCCATCTTGCTGCAAGCTGTGAACGGCGCTAACACTCTGGTGTGCTGAACAGGCAATACTGAAAAGGCAGGAGAAAGGGGGAAGCATCAGGTTCCAGTATAAGTAGTGTATTTATGTTTTTAATTAAGGATTATTTTTAAAAACCTTTGTTTTTCAAATTAAGTGAGTTCACATGCTGTGTTAAACATTTCCTTACCTCACA
Organism: Anhinga rufa; assembly: GCA_013400875.1. Lineage (NCBI taxonomy): Eukaryota > Metazoa > Chordata > Aves > Suliformes > Anhingidae > Anhinga > Anhinga rufa. The sequence goes on from VZTV01115168.1 coordinate 9,823, forward strand.
TGCACTATGAGCCATTCCCCCCAGCACGGAAATGGTGGCAGTGCAAATGGGAATGTGGTGGGAAAAGCCTTCGAGCACAGCAGGGATGCACTCTCCCAGCAAACGTTGTTGAAGCTGTCACACTACCTTGGTGCTGGTGACCGTCTTCTCATCTAACTGTGCTGTAGGTCACTGTCCTATCATTGCTTTGTTGGTCTGCCATAAAAGAAGAATGAAAACTGGAGGCTAGGTCTTATTGTGTGTCCATCTCCTGTTAGGCAGAGTGAGGAGGAACAGGCTGAGGAGCATTGGGATTACCGAATTGGGCATCCTAACTGAGTCACTTATTCACAGTGACAGCTTTGACACCAGAAGGGAATTGCTGCCTGTGCCACCTTTGAAGAAGGATTAGGCATGGTTTCTTAGTCTTTTACTTTTTCTGACTTATTTTGGAAAATTTTCTTCTACCAGTGTGGATGTCATTAATCATAGATGGTGCCCCCATAGGGAGAGAAGTGTTTGGTCTCTAATTGGGAGATTTCTGTTTGTGAATCTGAGGTGGGGAAAAAAGGGCATTTGTGTTTCCCAAACAAGTCCTCAGCATGTGCTTCATTGCCAGGAATGAACTTTGTCCTGAAACAGTGCCCTTTGGACGCTGTGCCTTTCTGATCACAGAGAGCAGCAGGGATGCCCTCCACTCTGCTTTCCTCAGCAGCATTTTTGCTGATTCCTGGGCTTTTGTATGCTTATGTAGGAAAGAGTCTCCACACTGGCTGTGGAGAAGCATGTGTTTTATTTGGAGGTGGATGTGGAGTCATATTTACAGTCTGTGGGAGCTGGAGAAGAGGGATCTGGTCAGGTTGCTCTTAAGCAAGGCTGTGGTGCTACAGAAACTTTTTAACAGTAAAGTTCAATTGCATTACCTATAACTGGGTGAATGCTAAAGCAGGAGCTTGTGGTTGGAGGGGAGTGGAAAGGATGGGAAGGAAATACATGCCCATAAGAGACATTTATAAAGGTGAGAAGTTTCAAGCCTGCACCTATTGCTAATTGAGGCTTGCATGGTTATGGGAGCATGCTGCCTATCCTGCTGGCACACTTGCACGGTTACAGGTTCAAATGCTGCCAGTTGTCCCACAGTCTGCCATTAACCAAATGACAGAATTTGTTTTTTAAAAGCTTGATTGTCAACACGACTCTTTTCTGTTACTAAATGGAGGCAGTTGCTGCATGAGTTCTACCCACAGCACTCCATCAGGGCTGTTGAGTGGACGAAGGAGAGGTAGGGCTTGCAAGTCCTTCTTCCCTGTTGCTAGCACCCTTCATAGTGTGCAATTGCTTGATCTATGCCGAAATACAAATCAGAGGGAGTAAAATGAATTGAGGAAGTAGGATATTGCTACCAATATTACCAAAATCTAAAGTCTGGTGTTCTGCTAAAATTAGATTTTAAGTTGCTTTTTAATGACCAGTTCATACTCCAGGTTTTAAAGTATATAGACCTCTACATAGTTCTCCTCAAAATGCCAATTGGCTCCTGACAAAAATTATTTTGATTAGCTAGCCCAATATTACCTTAGAGTTTCCTGAATGACTGCTACATTTTGCTGCGTTGTCAGTGCGATGGGACACTCACACTGTGGGATGCACAGAGTGAAAGGAGGTTGTCCAAGGTGGCAGGAATTGGCATGGAGCTGCCTGTACAATCAATGATGTCCAATGCAGAGCATGATGGGGCTCAGTGAACTCAGTCAGCCCCAGGTCCAGCCACCCCTATCCTCACTGAACAGCAATTCTTCCCAGTACTCAAAATAAAATGCAGCATGAGTAAGGCTAACCAAAAGCCGTTTTTTAAATTTGAAGTATTACCATAATTTTGACCGTAGGTCTGGAAAATTAAGTGTTTAATTCTGAGAAAGAGCATTGCACTGTAAGAAACAGCATTCATTGAACCTTGACACTATGAGGGTCTCAGGAAAAAAGGTTGCCATCAAAGATGCCTGCTGCTGTGACGCTGTATCTGGCCCATGGTTTCTTTGACCCTGCAGTGCTGTCAGAGTGCTACGAGCCCTGAGAGATAACTTAGGCTATGAAAAGTCCAGGAGTTTTTGGTCCAAAATACAAGCTCATTTAAGCTGTTAAGACAGCTTCTTTGCTCAGTCTCCTGACAAAACCTTGGCATACACAATAACTGTAATTACAGAATCCTTGTCAGAATGATGAATCCATTTGGCTTGCATCCAGTAGGTTTTTGGCTATTGAGTACATTTTTTCAGATTGCCAAACTGATACTCTGTCAGCCCAGTTTTAAAGCACTTGGCTGTTCCACTGCTCCTTCTGAACAGCTTCAGCATCCCTGATCACCTTGCTTGGGTAAACGTTCATGAAACCAAATTTGCGTGCCAATGCATGCATGTACTGTGGCATAAAAGATAGGAATGCCCATTTGAAATTGAGACTATACAGAATGAAAAGTCACTGATGCAACCTGGCTGGTGTACTAAAGAGTAACTATTTCAGCTATCATAGAGGGGAAAAAAATTAGATCATTAAATGCACTATAAAATTGGCAATTCTTAAACTGTAATTCTTCCATGTCAAGCAATTGTAAAACCTGTTTTTTAGTCCAAATATTGCCCTGTAACATGTGGCATTGTTACTTAATTATCTAGGAAAATTATCTAATATTTGAATCCAATTTATGTGTAGATAGGAAGAGATAAATGTTTTCAGATGGAACAGCATTCCGGTGCTCTGGAGATACCAGCTCCCTTCTTGTTAATTAAAACTAATCTGTAGTAGCATAGCTTGGTTATTTGAAAAAGTCTTTTTTTGTGGTTTTTTTTTTGTTTTTTTTTTTTTTTTTTCCTCTACAAATTAGACCGGAGTCTGGCCTCTGAGACTCTTTAATTAACATTTAGGATTCAAGTTGTTCAGATAATTTTTGTCAATGGAGTCTGAACCTGTGTTTTATAAAGATCCCATATGCCTCCTACCTTTAATAAAGGTTCCATTTTGTTGGACAATAGTTCTTACTGTATTTCAAACTACCCCATTTTCTAAGATCTCTAAGTATGTTGCTTTTGTTCAGTGATTTAGATTTGTTGTCTCATGGCGCCTTTTAAATTGGATCCAGCTATTAGCAAAATGTACGCATTTTCCCTCAAGCTAGTCTCCTATTCTGCAGACCAAAGGCTTAGTAAACTCTAGCTTTTTTTTCGCCCTTTAATAAAGGCATGGTTCAAATTACTTGCTTTCTAAATCTTATTTGTAGACCTCAGTAGTAAAATATTTATTTTTTTGCTTGCATACATATGATTGAGAACATTAGCAAGCTAGATCATTACAATATAACATATAACGCTTTTTCTGAGTGTGTTTGTTTTAGGCTTGTCTGATCGTTTGTGTGGGGCAGGGGAGAATAATATGGATTAGGCAAAGTAATTTATCACCTGGGTCAGAAAAAAAGAAAATAATCACTTGATTTTCAGACCTGTTCAAAATAGTTTAAAAATATTGTTTCTCAGGTATGTCACTGGGAGCTTTTTTTTGAAAGTCAAGACACGTATTTGGTGCCTTAGATGGATTTAGTCAGTCAGCTTCAAACACCATTTCCCAAAAGGTCCTGGCCCAGATTGCTGGCTGGATTATTAGGATATTTACTAATATACTAATAAGTTAAATAATATACTATGAGTTAAATAGTCTCATCCAACAGCTTGCATTCTCTGAAAACAGACTAAGACAGCATAATTTTGGTTTCTCAAGATCTTGCGTTGCACTGTCAAAATACAGGTAGTGTTTGAGTTGCAAATAATATTGTGCAATACTGTGTACTTTTCTTAAAATGAAATTAAAAGATAACATGAGACCACTAGACTTAGTTGTACAAGCTACTGCTCCTAAATTTGTGACTCTCTTCTCCCTGACAGTAGCATCCCTTCAAGACATTTCATCTAGGTGATAGCCAATAGTTAGGTGTTGATGTGGCTGATATTTATGAGAATGTAAAAGCTGGTTTCCAAACGTTGCACCTGAGACAGTGTCTTCCAGCCACCAAACTGTGCCTCAGAAATACACTACTAATGTGGATAGCGTCTTACAAAACTCAAAGTAACAATCTTCATTTAGCTTAAAAAAGCTGGTAGTGGAGACGTCCACACCAGCTGCAAAAGCGGGGTGGAAGGAAGGAACAATTTCCAGGCAATGAGGATCCATCCATGAGGAGCCTGAGGTTCCAGCAGACCTCTGTCACTCCCCCAGCCACCTCTCCCCATCCTCAGGAGTACCAGCTGTCAGTCGTGGGCTCAGAAGGACAGCTGTCAGCCCGGAATCAGAAGCTGAGAAAATAAATCGAGTTTCCACTTTGGCACGTGGGTCTCTGCAGCTGCCAAACCGGTAGGAGTGTGTGGGGGTGGGTGGGTGGTTCCAGGTGTTGCTTCAGATCCAGACAAAGTTGTATGTGCTCTCTGCCAGCAGTAACAGGAAGGGTTGCTGTAAATTACTTTTCAGGTTTAGCTTATATTGTTTATGATGTAGCTAGCCAAAAAGACATATGGTGTGCATCTCTGAACCATGCAGAAGAGCGCAGAGAAATGTAGAGAGAGAAAACTTGGAGAGGACTAATGAATTCTTATTTTTGCCACTGAGTATTTGCTCCTGGGAGGAACAGAAAAGCCAGGAAGAGCATACACAGGATGTGGTATGGTTAGCTCAGTCCTACCACAAGCTACTTAGTTTTAAAATTTTTTTTCGAGACTGGTTTGTTAAAAGTGCCTGTTCACATGACTCATTCATTAGGCTGTGAAGCTGTGGGGCCCATTTTACTTTTCCTGCTCTAAGCATTGGATGAGATGTTGGGAACTGACTTTTTTTCTTTCTTTCTCATCCTTCTCTACGTGAATAAAATTCTCATGTTTGTGGTATCAGCCTAGTGCATGTATCTGCAAAATTACTGCATTTGCTTTAGCTGCCCTTCGTGTTACATAGCCGTCTATACGCTGCGCTGCATGGAGGGCAGGAAAGTAACCAATATATATGTTCAGTCCAAGTGGTAGTGAAGATTTCAGTACCGGCATTGTGCAGGTCACCCTCTGCCCCTCCTGCACTCGGATCCAGCCTTGGTTTCTGTGCTCAGCTTACCGGGGTCCTGTACGGGACATGGGAGAGCCGGTGGGGCTGACCACCCTGCTGGTTTCACAGGTGCTTCAGCAGCGATTGCTTCTCCTGCAGTTTGCTCTGCTGCAAGAGGATTTGGGGCTTTTTGGAGAACAGGAGGCAAATGTGTAATCTGAGGATAACAGACATGCTGCTCCTGCCCCAACTGGAAAAGGGCCAGCATTTCAGGTCTGGAAATGTGCCAGGATTTGTACTTGCCCTGGGAAAGAAGGAACAAAGCAAAAGAAAGAAAAGTGTGTGCTCTCCCAGATCTCACTCAACAAATAAATATTTTTCTTTTAAACTATTTGAAAGGAGGTTGATTGCCAAGAACAGGAACCCTATGGAGGAAGGAACAATTAAGGGAACGGGCACACCTTAATTGTTCTGTGTTTTCCAAAGCCAGTGGGATTCAGATGATCAGGCCATGATACAAATGTAAGGCAGACATACACAACATTGGTATGTGAGGAAGTAGGACCGCATGAATGCCTTCACAGGGAGAACTTCAGTTCTGTTCTCCATGTAGCTATTATGGTCGCACCAGGATAGGCGTGTTGGGGACAGGCGGGCCTGTGTGCTGTGCGAGCCATGTCCCTGCTTCTTATTGAAAGTACTCAGAAATTTAGGCTCTAAAGTCTTATGACCACCTCCTTTAGGATCAATAAATATTTTTAAAACTGCAGGGGAAAAAACAGCTTCACAGGTATGAAGAGAGCCCCATCCCAGAATACTTTATAATCTGCTGTTGAAATATTCTCACTGAAGGCAAAGTTTGAGATCTTGACCAGACACAGAAACTGGTCTTCATTGCTTACCTCCTAGGTAAGTGTTGCAACTGCTGGACCATGAGATGCAGAAGAGCAGCGATCACAGGAGAGGACCACAGTCCCTTTCTCTTCCTTATGTTTGTCATAGATGCTATGAGAATAAATAGGATTTTTTTTTTTAAATATGTGACAAAGTGCAGAATAGTGTTGGATGAAGATGTACAACCTTTTAAATATGTTTATATATTCTGTTTGGTTAACTCACCCTACAGATGAGAGAAGTGTCTGCTTAATTTTTGAGCCTTGAAGGTTTGCTCCAGGCATGGAGCTGCTTGGTGCTATGAGAAACACTCTATAACAAAGCTGGATTGCCTGGGAAGATTTACTGGTGAAATGTTTAGTGTCTCCAGGGAGAAGCAGCAGCTGGATAGGGTTTTGAAGGTCTACATTATGGATATGGGCATCTACAGCAAAGTGAGCTGAGTCTTGGAAAGCTGTTTACTTTTGTAGATTTAGCTCTGGTTCCACTTGCAGGAATCTTAATAGCTGTTATTTTGTCAGCAAAAAAAGCTCTAAGAGACAGCTTTCATTCCCTTCCATGCATTGCACTCTAACTGTTCAGTATCTTACATGCTGTGAGTGCAAACTCCGCTCAGCCACAAAACCCCTCTGCATTTTATTTCATTCATAAGCTGTGTTCGAGCCATTTTGTATAGAAGGTCAGCTGGAAAGAGATATCAGGTACCCAAAAAGGACTCTTCCAGGCCCTGTGAGCATTCATCACTTTTTAATTATGCTAATGGAATTAACATCTAATTACATACATCTATGAAATTTTTTCCTGAGTTGTGAAGTTGGAAAGGGCTAAGATGACAAATACCTTATTTCCAAAAGCAACAATATACTGAAGTGTGACTTTTTTTTTCATCCCTTTCTGGCTTCTATTCTCAATGTTATCAGTAAATCTATCATTCAGAAAAAGGTTCATGTTCAGTTACTTGATATGAGCACAATTTGGACTCAGTTTTGAAAAATATCAGAACTGCTAGCATTTTATTCTTACTATGAAAGGTGATTGTTATTAGGTTCCCTGTCTTTTGAAAGATGGTAAGAACAAAAGCTGAAAAAAAAATTATTGAAAAGGTGGAAGGGTTTTATTGCACTTAACTATTTTCCTTTAGGATTGGTGCTGAGCCACTAATGGAATATAAAATGTTAAGCTGATCACTGCCTACAACTGAGGAAGCCTTGCTGGAGAGTAAGGTGATGCTTATGCCACAAGAGTGGCTAAAAACAAAGTCAGAAATTTAAAGACAATAACAAAAAACCCCACGTGTACTTCATGTTCACACTACTTAAATAAAAATATTTTTAAACTGTGATTAGCTTGAAAATTTCTATACTTTTCATTACAGTATGTTAATAACTGCTGTTGTCAAAGTGCCTTTGGTAGAACAGCCCATCTTTTTAAGTCTAGATGGATATTAAATGCTTTTCAAGATGCTTAAAATCTATTACCAGTAAAGATATGGTGGCAAAACTGTGTTTCATTTAACTGAAAGCTGCCTGTTTTTATGGTTTTATATTTAACACTTATCTTTTTGGCACAGATTTAATATTGCTACAGAATTATATTTCGGCTTTTTAATCACTTGGATTTTACACTTACATAGGATAAGTTATCAACTATATCTTGTGGCTCTTCCTGATGTTTGCAGTGCTAATCTCCTCCCTGCCTCCCACCTTCTAACAGTATAAAAGAAATAATCTCTAGCCTAATTTAAAGGAAAAAAAAGTCAAGATTGGAAAAAGTGGAGCTGAAGATGCTGCAGATCCATGCCTGGATCTGGGTTAGTTTACTAACCAGTTATTAACTAAGTTAGTTACTAACTTGGAACCAGGAGTTTGCCTTTGAGTGTTCTGGGTTTGCTAAGCCTGGGCTCATGCACACAGAGTGCAGCACCTCTGCCCAGCTTACCAACCAGTGTCGAGAGGTACCTCCCTGGCTGCTGGGGGAAAGAACCCAACACACCAAAAAATTCAAACCCAACAACAATGACAAAACCAAATTGGTTAGAGATGTATTGTTTATCAACACTCACACAGATACAATATGGTGTTTCTTTTTCTTTTTTTTCCCCTAATATTTTTTCTCTTCCCAAAGGTTCGTCATCGGTGGTGTGAACTAGTTGTTAAACACAAGTACGTGCCTGGGTATGGAGATGTTGAGAAATTTCTCAGAGAAGATCAGGTCAGTTACATTTAATTAGCGTTTTCAAAATAATCAACTTTTTGACACCCTTAGTGGGAAACTGAAAAATTTTTTTTATGTTTTCTTGCTGCAGTTTGACAAAAACTTGAACATGTATTCAGTTTTTGCCTCCTTTGCCCCTTAAACACTCTAGTTTAAGGAAGCCACATAGGGGTATTCAACCCCAACTAAGCATGCCAATCGTCTGGTAAGTGGTGAAATAGGATATATTCCCTCCTCTTCTCCCATTTTATGTAAACCAGAGGTAGCAATGATGCTAGGAAGCTACTTCTCAGCATTGGTTCTTTCTGCAGGATGACAAAGGCAAGTCTAGCTGTGAATGTTAATGCATGTAGATATGAGCTAGGTGCAAAGCAGTCAGTGCTGTGGAGACTTCAGTTTTCAAAACAACATCCAGAAGGAGAAGCACAGCACAACAATGCACATCCAGAGAATGCAGGTCTCTGCATTAGGGAAATGATACCAGAAGGTTTTGAAGGTCTTAAAAGGCTGGCCATACATGATGTCTTTTCTATGGCGTTTTATTTAGGCCATTATGAACTTAAAATTATAATTGTACCTCTGCCTTGTTCTTTCTGTTTCACTTTTATTTATTTTTGTTCACTAGGTAATCTGTAAATCAAGGCATCCACTGCTTAGGATGACTATTATATATTTAAATTGTATGTAAAAAATAGAAAATGTTGCAAGATATGTCAAAGTCTAGGCAAGATATTTATGTCTTTACCTTCTATGTTGGCAATGAACAAAGCCATTTACAGCCAATGAGGTTTGTGTGCTGTCAGGCAAATACATTTTATCACAAAAGCACAATAAAGTTATTGCAGTCTCTCATGCTCTTTCTTCTAGCTCTAAAGTATACCTCCTATTTATATCTCAGCCAATAAGCAGGCCCCAGACTTCCTGGCAAGCTCTTTATTAAACAAACAAACAAAAAATCAAACAAACAACCAAAACCAACCAAACAAAAAAAACAACCGAAAACCCAAAACCAACATAAACAACATTATTTCTGAAAATAAGGAGTTATATGTATTGTGTGTATTTGAATCCTATGAAAGGATGGAGATAATCACCAGCAGAAGATTGGGGTGGGGAGGTGGGGGCAGGTGGGAAATCCTTGAGTTTGTAAAACCAAACATACTGAAATGCATTATGTTTGGAGTAGATACTATGCCAAATAAAGGCTAACATTTTCTGCAGTGCAGGGAAATAATTTTTGCAACTTTAAAAAAAGTAATCTTCAATATCTTTCATTTAATTTACTCCAGCAGTGCATATAGTTTATGGCACCACCAGATTCTGGAGTGCTTACAACTCCAATCAGAGCAGATGCATGTCCTTGCTGATCATGAAAGACTTGGCTTTTTTAAGTCTGGGAAAAATGCAAATGTGACTATTTAAATCCTTTTCAGGACTACAAAAACCCAATGTGTTTACTGCGTGTTAATGTTAAGGCTTGGGGGAAAATAATTCCTACTTGTAACAAAATTCCAACATTTTGAAATTCTCTATGAAAGTAACTGGAGCCCAGCTTCAAGGCTGTGTGCGTGTCTGGTGTGGCTGCCAGACCCTGGAAATCTGAGTTATTGGGTCTCTGGATGGAAGAGAGCACACTTAGGGAATTGGTGCGGAGTCTGGCAGGTTTCTGCCACTCTGGGACTTTTTCCTTTAATTTCAGTCTCTGTTTAAATTTCCCTTTTTGTTGAAACGAATTTTTTTAAAGGCTTACCAGCCAATGCTAAAAATTGCAAGGAATAGTATTAAAAATTGTGTTTTTTCAGTGCTATCCAAATTTTTTCTCTCCTGCAACTGTCCAAACATTACGTACAACTGTAAAAGTCAGTGTGCTAAGCTGCTAATATTTTGTCACACGTATAATCCTTTTTTGATAAGTGCAGCTTAACACTTATGAATTCCAGTTAATAGGTGAAAAAATTGTATAATCAGAAAAAAATGGCAATTCCCAACGTGTTTCCCATTAAGTTAGCCAGTGGTTTGCTACCTGCCTTCAAAGGGGCCTGGATGTCACCCCCCGGTGCCCTCTTATCTTTCTTGATAGCTGCTATGTCCAGAATGAGTAGTTAAGAAAAGCCTGCCTTCTACCAAACCAGAATTTGTGTGTGTTCAGCTGTATCTCAGATGTAAAGAGAAGAGTTTGAAACACTGACCTAACAACATTCATCTGGTGTCCAGTTACAGAATTGCCAACGGAATTTGAGTGGACTGTTTTGGTTGATGTCCTCTTTATTTGTGTCTGAGTGTGTGTGTGTAAACATCCCAACTGGATCCTGTTGAAGGAAGGACAAGCTGTTTTCTTAAGGGGCATTTGGAAATATTTCAGGTAGTGGATAAAAGAAAACAGATTTTGACTTGAAAAGTGGCGTGAAAAATAGAGTGAGAAAGCATTTTCTTGTCACAACATAACATATACCTCATATATTAATATTCTGTTCTTACACACTCTATACAATATATAGACAAACATCCTTTGGCTAAAGAGATCCAGAGAAAACTGCTTTTTGGGGTGAAGGGTAGGTGTTACAGCGTATATGGCATTTTCTGTGGGTTGGATTGTCTATTTTGGTTTGGTTTGGTTTTAATTAAATGAGTACTGGGAGGTCAATGTAATGAAAATCAACTAACTAGTCGTTATTGGTGATGGGATGCCTATGTGTTATGTTCCTCTTTCAGGCAATGGGTGTGTATCTCTATGGTGAATTAATGGTGAATGAAGATGTGAAACAACAAGAACTTGCACATAAATGCTTTGCTGCAGCACGAGAACATATGGACGCATCCTCAGCCAAAGTGGTGGCAGAGATGTTATTCTGAAGAGGTGATTTTTCTTTTTAAATTAAACACCCTGATTTTGCCTCATACAGAAAGAATATGCAGAGCTCACTAAATGTAGTAAACTTTGACATACCCTACAGCTTGTGGCTGCTTAGCTTGAGAAGTAACTCTTGTTAAATATCTTGCTTTGTTTTTCTTTCTTTTTTTTTTTTTTTTTTTTTCTCTTTGAATTCCTGTGAAACAGAAAGTAAAAAAGCAATGAGGGAAAAGGTTTTTTGTAAGGTGGGGGGCCCAATNGCTTTGTTGTAAACTGTGTAATGGACTGTGCAGGAGGCAACTGTAAGTCAGAATGGCCAGAGAAGGCCAGGCTCCACCTGCAGTTCTTTCCCATTCTGTATTCTTAACTCTGCTTACAGAAATTGCAATTGTGCAAGGAGCATTTCTGTTTAATGAAGCTGCATTTTGACTTGATAGGCAGCAGAACCTTTGAAAAGAATCTGACCCCACAGTGGAAGTATGAAGCTGTGTACTTAGAAGCAAATCTGAATCATGTGAGAACAAGCTGATAATTCAAATGTTTTTGTGTTAAGTGTAGTGAGGCCTTTGAAGACTGATTATGATGTAAGAAGAATANNAGAATAGCCTTAACATGAAGAAACTGCTTAATGTCATACATAATCTAGCTTGTTCCTGAAATTAATGCAGAGGAATCACCAGAGAAAAAGCAGAATTGCAAGAAATAATCACGAGATAAAGATTGCTGCAGGCTATAAACTGGTAATTTGCAAAGATATTCTCCATTTCTCAGTCTGTTTGAGTAGCTGGATGTAACCTTACAGTGTTTGTACATGTATGTTTCACACATAGCCAATTAGGATTGGTATGAGGGTCTCTTGCAGTACAGCATACCTCAGATTTTTACTTAATGATATAACTCATCTGACAGACTGATTGCCTTGGCTGCTCACATAGCTTTACAGTTAATTTGTGGTATCAAAATTCAAGCATCTAAATTAGGAAAACCATCGTTTTCTAATTAGTGCCGAGCAGAAATCTTGATTTTTCTCCTGTTCAAGCCTGTACATGTAGCAGTACTTGATAAGCAGGTTCCACTTGAATGTGTGGTTACTTTATTTATATGAAATGCAGCAGATAGTTACCATGAAAGCAAGTTTGTTTATGAGAACAGCCATGTTGTTGTTCTGTATAGACAAGAACTGTGTCTGCCAAGAAAACATTTTGGGAAAAGTAGATTAGACTGTGGAGTTGCCAGGATATCAGTTATGGAGTAGGAGGTTAGTCTTCTAAAACATGTAGGGCTAAGAGATTTGCTTGTGTGCTCCCAATTATTGAGGACCCACAGGAATTTGAGTTACGTTCAACAATTTTTAATCTGGTAGATGCCTTCAACTGTCTGAAGGCCGGAAACATCGAGACGCAGTTTGTTCTGGTACTACCATACTTGGAACTGTCTTCCTATAGTTCCTTCAATAATAAAATAAAAATAAAAATTTCCACGAGCTTTTAGTGGTAAGTATTTAGCACAGGAAAATTACATGGTGTGTGTTTGTTAGCAATAGTCCAGAATTTCCTTTTAGAATTTTCAGACAGACTAGAAGTGCATGGTGAGCTGTTACATAAAATCTAAAGATAATGTTAAGAGAACAACACTCTGTGTGACTGCACAGATTTCTTTTAATGTTGTGGCTGTTTGGGTTCCTGGCATGATGATTTGTGACTTAAGATTAAAATCACATTGCCAGGGATTACCACAGAGCCATGACCGCAGCTGCTAGTATGAAACTCACCATAACTATCCAATCTGTGCACAGCGTGGAATCCTCTCCGTTCATTAAACAAAAAAAGAGGAAAGCAGCAGACGCATCGCGGAAGAACCTCATCCGATAATTAGCTATACCGAGACCTCTCTGGCGAGGTGCAGAGCTTAGCTGATTGGTGAACAGTGATTGTTTCCCTCTTTGTTCACAGTGGCTAAGTTCTGCACCTGAAGAGAAGGGGAGAGGAGACCTTCCTTAATGTCAGCCAGCGCAGGGAGGAGTGTTTGCTAGTGAGACACCTTGCTGCTGAATAGGCAGATTTACAATGAATGCACATGTGTGAGATGCAGTGTATCGAGGATAAGAGGCAGAAGTGACTTGGGAGGGATCAAAGACTCTTGGTTTTAGTAAAGAATAAACAGTGCTCCTTAAATTCTCAGTCTGACTGCAAGCAAAAGACATTGCTTACAGTAATTTGGTTATCATGCTTTCTAAAGGTCAGAGGAAATGAATAAATGTTTGTGACTTTAAACTGGAATTCTCTATAAAGCTTTGTTTCATAGTCTTCTCTTTAATGGATGCTGTTATGATCTCTCTGCAGTTGTAGCTTAGTACTGTGTGTCGTTTGCAGGAAATGGTTGTTTCCGACTGGAGCTGCCACTTAACAGCTGCTGCTGGTGTTCCAGGCTGTTGATGGACCCGTCCTCCGGTGCCTACTGAGCTGATATCAGTTCTGATTTTACACACTGGCTCAGTTCAGCAGGAACAGGAGTCGAGCCCTAAAGCAAAAAAAGATGTACCTTTTCTTTGAGAAATGTTGTTATTGTTTTATCTCAAAAACCAAATTAGTATACATTACAATGTCCTGATGTTAAACACTAAATGGCCTAAGGTGGAAAAGCTACCACTGTACTGTTTAGAGAACTGTTGGCTTAAGACAATAAGGTATGTGGATATGTAGCACATCATACAGTATTCCTCTGGTAACTGACCTCCTGCGTTATTTTCAGAGTAACCTGCTAATAACCAAGAGAATGTGCTTGCAGTGTGGATCTTCCCCGTTTTCTCCAGACCTTGTTGTGGTAGCTCTAGAAGTCTAAAGAGATCATTGCTAACTCTGTAACCACAGTTATGCTCTACCAGTAACCTAAAAAATAAGAACATGTGGAAACCTGGGGCAATCCAGGATGCACAGATACTCCTTTATTGTGGCAGAGTAATAACTTTTACTACTGTTTCTGTTGCAGGAAAGATCACAGAGAAACTCTTTTAATAAATCTCCTACTAAACCCTGATGGTACTAGGATTTCATTGACCCAAGACATCAAAGGAAGGATTATGTGGCTGCTAAAACAATCAGCTGACAGAAACATTTACCTCTCGGTATTTATGTCTTCCAGAGGCTCACTGTAACCAAGAATGCATGCACACAAAACAAACCACACACACACACATATACACGTGTTACTGTGGCTTTATGTAATTCTTTAATACAAGAAATTTGGGGTTTATCCTTGCTCTGTGGTGATACAACCATTCCAGTTTGCAGATGCCAAGGACTCTTGATTTGAACAATTTTATGCACTCCAGTAATTTGGCCAACATTATTAATCTCTGAAATTTGATGAAACTGTATTCTGTACTTCAAATTTTGTTTGTAACTTCTATGCCAAATTAAAAAGCCAAATTAGCGGGAGCTGGAGGGGGGCTGGGGTTGTTAACTGGAAACGGAAATAATCTGTGAAAAGTGACCAACCATGATCCTGGTGATGGGATGGGACTGAAAGAAGAACAAAGATCAGCATTCTCTCTCTGTCTTGTTTAGGTTAACTTTTACCAGAAATGTCAGACCTTCCATTTTCTGAAAGTTACTTCCATACCCCTGTGCTGTTCCTTTTGCACAGTGATACATCAAGTGTAGCTCTTCTTTCCTAGGAACATACTGCTCCACTGATCAGAAGACATCGTAATTGTTCCTTTCAGAGAGTAAGAATTTAAACCACAAAAATTTGTGAACATATTTACTTTGTACCCTATTGTTTTACATCAAATACTCCTGTAAAAATAAATACCTTTATCAAGTATGTGTAGTCTTTCCATTGCACAGTGGTTCAGCATTAATTTACAAAAATAGGGAAAAAAAAAAGCCAACCCATTTCTGCTTTTGCAGTAGGAGGGAAGCAGCTGAAAGTTCTTAGTTAATGGATATTAACAAGAAAAATTAAATATGGTAATTCATTTTTTTTAAAGTTCTTGTGCTCGGAATGTAAAGTAAGAGCCTGCCTCAACAGTCACTTCAGTCCAAAAAGTACAGTTCCTCTTTAACTTACCTCATTTTCTGACCTCCCCCTTTCCAGGCACAGTGTCAATACCTGAATTATGGGACACTCAGCAACTCCTTTCAAACGCAGCAAGAGTTAGGAAATTTTCCAAGAACATCCTGAGATACCTCAATGACTTCTAATGTAGTTACACTCACAGATGTAGTTATTAAGGGATACTGTTCATGAAAGAGTTACGCGTTGTTTCACAGGTTTTTCTGCAAAGGCCAGCAAAGGAAACCAGCTTGCTTTTTGCCTTTTCCATTGTGTAAGGGAAAGAACCCAGAGCTGGATAAGGCTCTTGCATGAGACACCTAGAAATTAAATACATTGAAAGCCTGTTCATAGCCAGTACTGTTAAAACTACATGGCAGGCAAGACATTCCACACATTTGCAAATATCACCAAGTTTTTGTTCTTTCAAAACTATCTACTTACCTTTTTTTTTCAATATTGAGCATGGCAGTAGTTTGTTTGCTACAGCTGTTCCAGTCTGTCTCAGCCATATTAACATGAGCATGAACTTGAACATTCATTTCCCTCACAAAATCTTTGTGATCTATCATGCATTGTAGCAATTAAGAAAATGAAAAGAAAATAAAACACTACCACCAAACAACCTAAAAAATGGCAAAGAGGTGGCAGCCCTGGCCCTGTATCTGGGCTTGTGTGGCCTTTTGTTGCTAATCCAAGCATTGCTAAATGGAGTGAGGCTCCAAATTAAGAAGGAAGCTAAATGTGGCTTCAAATAGTTACTGTCACCATAACTGATCGGAAGTAAGAGAGAATAGGAGAATCCTATATGTATTATATAGTAGCTTCATTAACATTATATAAGCATTACCATTAGTTTAAAAATCCTTCTGAAACATGTCAAAAGCTCTGAGAGTGAACTATACAATGTATCCTTTAATTCTTTAAGTTTTTAATAGGCCCTATTGAAAGCTTAGCGGGAAAAAGAAAAAAAAAACAAAAAACAGTCTTTAGCACTGTTCATTTTACTGAAGATTATCCCAAGGTGGGTGTTTCCATATTAATTTCCCGAGAGGATAAAGTTGTGGATTCTGATTGTAGTAAATAGAAGTAAACCACACAAAAAAAATCCATTTCCAAACTTATTGTAACTAAAATAATTACTGGAAGTGATGTTTTTATCACATTATACTTCTATCCTGACTTGAGTGTCAACACACTAAAATCCAGTGAAACTGCCCATTTGTTCTTAAGTATAGTCAGGCATTTGGGGAGAGTAGCAGAAATGTGATGACATTAAATCTCTGTTTGGAGGTGAAAACTAAGACTTTGAGACTAACATATATAACATATATTTACATATAGGTGGCTATGACAAGTATAGGCACTCACATAGGTGTGTCCTTGCCCTACTTAGGTTTCATTCTACTTCTGTTTCATAGTCAGCCCTCAGTGACTAAAATAAAGCATTTTGTTGTTTGGTTTGTTTTTTGTTTTGTTGTTGGTTTTTTTTGTTTCCTTCCCATCCCTAATTCAGTCCTTTCCAAACACAGTGGTAGTTTTACTTTGGATAGCATTAGAAAGCCCAACGCAGAAGGCTGTCCTGTCTCCCACTTATTTCGTTAGGCCAGCAGCTGGTAGGCTCTCACTGATGCTTTTCTGCTTTTAACTGTAAAAATGAATCTCAGATTAAGCTAAAACTGTAGCTGTATAGTTAGGCAAGGATCACCATCTATTTTCTTGTGCTGCTTACTGGGTCACTTCTTCAGAGTAAAGGCAGACTGTAATGAGGAGGTAACCCAGGCAAGTCCCTTGCCCCCTCAGAGCAGATGCGTTCCTGGTCACTTTCTGCTACAAACACAGAGTAAAACATACCATTTTGCTGACAGCACTTTCTCTGCTTATGTTTTCTGTCTACAGCTTTGCAGGGAAGTGTTTGCAGCTGCTGTTGGCTCCGTGCTTTCTCCTTTAGGAGGGAATTAGCTGTACCCTGTTGCCCATTCCTTGGAAATAAAGAGGGAAGGAAAAAGGTCTAGCCTGGAAACAGAAGGTCTAGCCAGAAACACAGTCTGAGCAAGTGGGCAGCTTGAGAAAACAAGTAGGACTCAAGGCATAAGGAGCCTATATGGATTTTTGACACATAAAAAGCACAATGAAAAAGGATATTACAAGAAACAAAACAAAAAAGTTCTATAGCCTATATATCTAGTCTATATATCTATAGTCTATATATCTAGACCATGATAATGCATCATGCAGAGAACTGCAGCCAGACAGTTTATCTCCACAGCTGATTAAAGTCTGGAGACCTGTTCTTCTATTACAGAAAATTTTAGCTGTTCTGTTAGAGTTTGCAGGTGTAGGCTCCTCTGCACACGTGAGTATGCAGGAGGGACCCATGTCATCTTTCTAAGAATGAACAAGCAGCTCAGTTACTGTGTGCCATCATGTGCCAAAGGCATTACTAGTTTTAAGTTGATTCTTTCCATGCAGAAACTGGACTGGAAGTATCTGGAAAACCCACGCCTTTCAGGACCGGGTCACCCCCAGGCCCCTGTACTGCAGGCGGGTGGCAGCAGGCAGTGGTGGGTCCTGCTCATGCTGCAACAGTGGTGCGCGAATGCAGCAAGTGGCATGTTATGGATTGCCCTGCTGTCTCTGTGTTTGTGTCTGAATAGGGAGAAATTTCCATGCCTTTACTGGTCTGTCTTTCCATATGCATGATTTAAGAGTCAGGAGTAATTGTCTATGAATTATCTAAGGAACAGTCAAATTTTACATCTGTAACTTAATGGTATTTTCCTCTGAGCAAAGCACTCCCTTAATATAATAATGTACGTCTATAGTAAGACTACCAGTTGACATAAACCCACATACTGAGCACAAAACCTACTCTAATTGATTGCAAACCTTATTCCAGGACACTAATTCTTAATATCTAAAACTAAATTATTATTTTTGCAGTCTTTTGAAACTATAAAATATCTACCTTTGTGCTACAGTTCCCAGTATTTGTGACTCTGGTTTGAGGTCTTCTGTAACAGGCAAAGATTTTAACAGACACATAAGTGCATTTCTGTTCTTGGCCCCCAGACTAGTAGTCCAAAAACAAACAAAAAAATTAATTACAGGAAGCAACCAAAAAGAGGAGCCTGACTCCTCTAGAATTTCACCACAAGTATACCAAGTTGAGGCACATATAAATACTGAAGTGCATGTATACACTAACATGGATATGTTCCCTTGTTTCTGTGGACACAACATAGTAGAAAAATTATTTTTAAAACATACCTTGCTGGCAGGCTGACATTTTGTGCCAGTGAAACATGCCAGTGCATAAGGAAATTGAGACATTTGCACAGTGCTTGGGAGATAAACTGCATTTGTCCATTTACTGTGAGTAAAACTGAGGGCGTATTTTCTGCACAAAATTAAGGACCTGATTCTTGCTGTTTATAGCTGCCAGAAGAAGAACAAGCATTTGTTATGATCATAATTGAAAGGCACACAGAAATTGCAGTTGTGCAAAGATTTGTTTTTTTTGTGATAATTTACACATCAGAAAACAGAACTTAATTTTCAGCTGAGCATCACTTTGTATCAGCACAGTACCCCAACAGCAGTCATGCCCACAGTACTACTATGGAAAAGCCCATTTTTGCTTATCGGCTCCATTGTAGACATGACGTCTCTGCTGTCCTCCTGTGTGCCTCTGAGCAGCAGCTGGACATCGTTGTAACATTTGGTTAATGTAGCTCACTTCATTCATCTCTGAAAAATGCTATTTCTCTGATTACTTCCAGGCTTTTCCTCTGGGCTTGCTGAGAGCAATGTCTCAGTACAGGGGCTCTACTCCGGGACATTTTATTCATGAGCCAATGGTGTCCATTTTGCCACTAGCATCATCTCCAGCCATTTTAACTAGATACTGCTTGCTAGATCTAAACAGGCTAGTTTGAGAAGCTGGTGTTTGGCACCATATGTATTTAATTTCACCATTAACCCTGAAATGACAGTGGTCATCATCTACTACACAGAAAAAAGTGTATTTTTTTTAACCTCGTTAACCTCATGTTGTTACATCACAGTATCATCCAACTTTGTCCTACAGTTGTTTTTATATTTGGTAGTAACAGTTATCTGATTTACAACTGTACCGCCTTACAGTCAACTCTTGCAAACACAACCAAACTAAAAATGGCAGTGTGTCAGCAGCATCTTACTCCATTCTGCATCTATGGTGTGCCTGAAACTCGCCTCTTTAACTGCCAGGCATGACCAGTTAAAATTTAATTCCAATTTATTCAATTTTACATCAAAAGTATTATTCCTTTTTCTTGTTCCCTAATGTAAAATGTAAGGCCCCTCCTCCCTCATTCTACCTCCTACCTCATGCCCCTTCCCTACAGCCATGGCATCATCATTTATTTTGAACTCTCTGTTGTTCCCTTCAGTAATACTTGATAGCTGGGAGGAAGGAGGAGGAATTAGGAAGCAGTTATACGGAGAAAACAGTAAGACTGAAGTCTTACTTAAGTCTTAAGCTAGCTGATTATCTTTTACCAATATCAAGTAACATCAGCATCAGCTGTAGGATAGATGTGACACTGAGAAAAGCAATTGCTCTACACCAAAGAACAAAGGTCAATATTAAAACTTTGTGTATTTTTAGCATTATAGTTTATATTTTGGTATCAAGAGCATCTTGATGCTAGGCACCTAACTTAGCCTAGCAAAACCCAGTTGATTTTGGTTGCTTGATTCATTTTGTCCTAGAAAACCACTATGGACCATACCTACATTCATCTTGGATCCTGGGCAGAAAGGGGGGGAAAAGAAAGAAAAAGCAATACTTGTCCCTAAAGAGTAACTGCATCTGAGAGCTTGCTCTGCCTGTTCAGCAAGCAGCAGAATTGTTGAAAAGAAATCAAGATCAGAAAAGCCATAAGTGAAAAACAGCCCACAGCTATAATCTGAAACCTTTAAATCACAACAGAATTATCTTTCAGAAATGGATGTTATGGCTTAATTGCAAGGTTTGGGCTTGACATTTGCTCAGCATCCTTTTATGGCCAAGGTCAAGCAGACCAGGGCAAGCAACTATAGCAATTCAGTCTGGCCCTGAATGTATACTGTACTGCATTGCTCAGCACTGATCATTTGTGTTTGCTAGAAGCAACCCACAAGAAAGGAAAGTTGAAACATAGTAGTGTTTTTTTGTGATGCATTTTAAGAAGAAATTTAGTGGTCTATGGAGACAACATTTGATTTTTGTCATGTCTCCAGAAAAGACGGTGATGATCCTGCCTACTAGAAACTCACAGATAATGCCTGAATTCACAGACACACATATCAGTCACTTCCATCTAAAGAATTATTTCTGTAACAAATTTCAAAGCCTCTCTCCTCTTCAGTGGAATTTGATACTGGCTCTTCCCTCTCTATTTGCAGACATCTTAAGCTGATGTGGAAGCACAGCACAATCATGAGATTAAAAGCACTTAAACACTTCCAGGGAATAATAATACAGATGAGAAATTCGTATCTTCAGCTACCATTACAAGTTAGTTTGGAATAAAAGAAGTGTAAGCCCTATCTTTGGACAACTTATACGCAGTAGAAGTTACAGCATCGTTACTCAAAACAAAGAAAAGCTGCTTTGTCATACGTGAACTATTAAGGGAACTTTTAACAGCAGCATGCAAATGACATATTGCATGCACCTGTGTTGGGAGCCTCAAACCCACACACTAAGAAATAAAACAGCAAGGAGTGAATATATACAGGCTCATTTGGCACATATGCATGGGAAATCTCAAGGACAGTGTAATTCAAAATGTGGATAACTAAGTGGAACCATTCATTATGGTCAAGAATATGTAACAATGTTCTTTTGAAGATGGCAATGTGCATCATAACAGATATTTTTATTCAAACTAATAGAAAAGAGAGGGTCATAGTTCCTGAGGGGCTGGTTTTTATTGAACTGAGTGAATTATCTGACATAATACACAAGAGTTATGAAACATGGTTTTAAAGTAGCAAGATTTGTTAAGAGATGGGAAGTTAGTTAAATGTACAGACCTATTAAAGACATAGTATCACTGGGTATTTTTCTGCTACTTGTTGATGTCCAGGTTAACTGTCATACCTGGAATTGTTATTTCCTAATCCTATCAGTACTACAGTTACATTGAATATAAAAATGACAGCTAAGTTTTGGCAACTGAGTTTCAACATGCTGCATTTTTTCCTCCTTCTCACCCTCTCTCCCTTCACACGCATGCAAGAATATAAAATACAAACTGAGTCACACTAATCACAAAGTCACTAATCTGTGCCTACTAACTATATTGCTACAACTCAGCTACAGCCAGCTGACATTTCAAGTTTTTTTGTTTCAGTGGCTGATGACAAACCAATGCCTGTCCCTAGCTGGCTCTTGGCCACTAAAAAGACCCAGTCACTGTGAGTACACTTAAGCCATGAGAAGGGGCTCATGAGGTTTATTCCTTTTCAGCAGCCAGACAGCTGGTTAAAGGAAGATGGCCAATGCAAGCAAGGGAAACTCCTTTCTGGCATTCACTAGTGAACAGACCACCTAGCAGCAAATTCCCAGAATAAGCGACTCTCTGCTAAGGCAGCAAATGAAACAGCTACCATGAGCATATCTTTTAAATCCAGGCAAGCATTCAAGGAAAAATTGTATCATGACTAAGAAAAACTTGCCAGAGAGGTAGGTGGACTTAAACAGGCCCACATGTGAATACTGCTATGAATTAAGTGCTAGAGGGCTGCCTCTAGCACCAGCTAATTCAGCTACATTGGTTTAACTTCTGGTGTTGCCCAGCAAAACATGCTGATTGCATAACAAAGCCCTTGCAGACTATCTAGAAAGTATAAAAATATGGATTCAAAAACATGCTTGGTGCTCTGGAGGAGGACTCCTTCCATAACATTCCTGGTTTTGACTTTTCAGACTTGGGTCTAACAGAAATACACTTCAGTGTCAGAATTTCTCACCTTCCTATATCACATTTAATTAGCATTTTAATTATCATTACATTACTCACAAAAAACATTAGCATTTTTTCCTGTCATTGGATAATACAGCAAAGAAATTGAGTAAACTTGTTTTAGTAGTGTTTGGTTTAATAACTGCAAGTCATTTTTGCTAGATGTTTCATCCTGAAATTGTGTAATGCTTCAGAATTTTGGGGGATTTTTTTGAAAACCAAAACCAAGCCAAACAGATACAGCCATGGCATGAATTCTAACTTACCAAAACTAATATTAATTCACTTGCATCTTCAGTTGGACTTCCTATTAACACATCTTTGCACTTACAATGCTGCGAGTATGGAAACCTGATCACAACTCCCAGAAGTAACAGATTAACAGGTTATTGCTGGTCAGCTAAATTGCAATACCTGGTAACATACCTGTTCCTACCATATCTAATAAAATAAAATGTATTCTGCTTTGTATAAGCACTGTACTAAGATCTTGGTTGAATGAAAGCCACAAAGTGGCTTTTTCTGAAGGAAATCCACAGAAACCACCCAGCCCCATTCTGGAAAGCTTTCAGAATTCAAAAAGCTATAATTTAGCAATCTTAGACTGGAAAGAAACATCAACGAAAAAGTTTGTATGCTTATTCAAAACAACTCCTTGACGCATAAAAATTTTGAAAAGCTCTCTATATTCAGTACAAGATCCAGGATTAGTGTGTGTGCTGACATGGAGATTGGAGGGAGGGGAACAAGCTACTTGAAGCCTGATTTCAGGACTCATTGTCTGGTTCTGCATAAACGTACAGCCCTGAAGGCTCCAAAGAACTCTTCCACAAAGCAGCGATTACAGAGGAGAAGACGCATGTTAGATGGATAATGTAGGAGCCACCATACGAGAAATCTTCCGTTACTCAGATCTACCAAAACACTGTTGCCTTCCACTGGAAAACTAACAAAAGTAGCTTCAGCATGCCACAAAATCATGGTTTATATCAAAGTTAGATCATAATTTGAGCACTGTCAAAGAGCAAGGAAAAAGAAATACTGAAGATTTATAACAACAATGCTAAATAAAGCAACAATAATGCCAGTACAGATGTATGTTTTAAGGTTACAGATAGCAACAGTTAGGTTTCTTCCTTAAAGCCTCCTGAAATGAGCAAACCCTCCTTGTAATATTTAAATCATACTGTATTTCTTAAGAAGCCAAAGACAGGAAAACACGAATGTACCAGTTCACTACTAATTTTGTTCTTTCTGCCTTTATTGCACATTTCCTTCCTGCTTGAATTGACTCATCACTATTTAACAGTATATTGATTTTATTTAAGAAAGTTAGAATTTTCATGTGCTTTGGTGGTGGGAAAGAGAAATGCACTGTGAAAGGACAGTTACAAATTCATCTCCACCACTGTAATACACATAAAAATATAATAACTATATCATTCACCTAAAAAATCTTCAAGAATCATATATTACAACTCTGCCAATCATTCTTTTAAGTAGTTAAAATTACATATAGCTGTAATATGGAGAGAATTTAAGGACAACCAGAGAATCTCACATCCAACAGCCAGATTAGAAATTAAAGCAATAAAGAAAAATCATTCTTCCTTTGGAGACAGATTTTAGATTATTTATCATTCTAGGTAGAACACTCTACACATGTTCCCACTAGACCAATACCTCAGAGCTTGTGATCAACAAACAGCTTAGTTTAATCCCATGTTTTTCAGGTATGATATTCAGGGAATAGAAAACCAGGTTGCTGGATTTTGCTTTTTTAGACACGTGTGGCTATAAACAACTGAAAACCTGCAATATATCTCTTTCTGATTTTTCATTCAGAAACACTTTTAATCCAAAAAGAGAAAAAAAACTTTATTCACAGACATACATTATGTATTTACTATTTTTTCATATGCTGGAATCAAATATTACAAACATTAACAAGCTGACTGAGAGGACATGTAATTTCTGTAATTTGGTCTGATCTGACTCACTGGGAATAAAATTGTAAGAAATCAGTCAACAGCATTACACAAAATATCCTTCCACTTCTCAGAGCCAAGGGACACTAAGTACATTGTTTTTCTTTTTCCTTGCTCAAAAACAAGTGCTACATTCAGAAAGCTGTGTTAATTTAAGATACATGTCTCTGATTTTATATGCAAGGATAGTATTTCAAGTAGCATCTCTGAACATAGCATAAGTGTTGACATTAAAGGTAGGTAATATATGAGAAAAAATTACTGAAAAAAGTTAAGATCTTCTGTCATCACTGTTCTCCATGCTTATTCTTCTAGTTATGCTAGAAACAGGTTCACAAAACTTCTTGGGACAAATACTTTCCTAAGGCTAAAACAGTAATCCATTGCTCCCTGTCCATGCTCTTTGCATGAGACAAAAAACCTAAACAAAGAAGCAAGCAGACTACCTCTGGACACAAAAATGAAAGAGATGAGTTGCAACCATATGCTTTCTTTAGGAAATCTGGCCCTCAAACTGGGAAGTTTCCTTATGCCTATCTTGTGCTTGCCCTGTTTTGTCCGAATGAAAAAAAGATTCCTTAAACGAATAAACGATAGCATAAGTCATGGCACACTGAAAATAGTCTGTACTGCAAGCAACCTTCTATCTGCAGTACCTGTTGACAGAGACCAGTACTTTGTAGAGAACACTGTCCTGTGAAAGTTGCAGTACTGAAAAAAATCATTTAGTAAATCTGAGAGAAGTTTTGGAAACATTCTCAGAAAGAACTAAAAGTTCAGGAAATATTTTTGATTTCATTGTTGATTTCCTGAGAACATAGAGGGCATTCACCATGAATCACTAACTCTCACTTGAGATCATCGTTAGTTTCATAAAAGCAGAATTATAGAACAAAACACTTTAGGAACAACTTGCCAACCAAGCAATTGGATATGATTTGTTAATAAAACCATGTGTAATTTGGGATAAAAATGATCCTCAGCCAGATAAACAACAAGGAAATGAGTGAACTGCTTTAAATGATGTACATCTCTTGTTAAAGAAGGTGCTCAGAACAAAATCTTCAACCATCTTTAATATATACTGTTATGTTCTAAAAGGTTAACATTTCCAAAATAAAGGGTCATTTTCAAGTATATCTGAGGAAATACAAAGTTGCGGGATATGCTTAAGCAGGTATTTTTCTACTCTTGGTAACCTGTGGTGCAAGTGTTAATAGAAGTCTGACAACTGGATAAAGATCTGATTTGTTGGCTTGATAAATAGATGACATGAAAAATCTAATCTTTCAATGTTAATTTTTGAAGAAGTTCATTCAGCAGCTTCACAGTCCTTTGGTTTTCTTCTCCATTATGGTTAATCCTGTATGCAGTACGGATAAGAAAGCTACAAATTTCTTTGCTTGTATCAGTTGTCTCAGCAATCTGAAGGGAAACAGAGAAGATGATAAATAATGCAATTATGTGTCTAAGTACTAAGAATTCTCTGTTAATATTTGCAACAAAACCACAGATTTGTCCCTTACCACTGAACATGTGAGATACTCTGAGTTCAAAAGCAACTTCTGCCCAAGGCACCTCTTTTCATACGTCTTGGTGGAACTGAGCAACTTTGAGATTTCTACTGTTCTCTCAAACTTAAGTGAACTAAATCAAGAGGTCAAAAAGTTTTTAAAGGAAACACAAATGGCCAGACAGTGTAACCATTTAGAAGTCATCTCCTTAGAAAACAACTAGAAGCACAAGAAGGTTTTGGGGAGGCAATTAAATTCTATAAAGCTTATAAAAGTAAAAATAAATCCCTCCCCCAAAAGATGACAAAATACCAGGAAAAGCCCCTTATTTCCAATGTTTGCAGATCTGGAGGGTCTTTCCTCCACGTTATCTCCTGTGTTAATCCTGAAGTTTACCATGCTAACCAAAACTACTGCTATGCATCCCGGTTTGGTTCCACACCATTCTGCCTGTCATATATTGTCTTCAGGCCTTTTCAAATCACATGGAGAGCCTAGCTACACATTAATGATTACACAGATATAGTCAAAATTAATCAGACTGACATACTCAGGCCTACAACAGCTCATGACCACCCTGCAAGTAGGGAATACTCAGAGTTTTGAAAGTTAGTTATGTTGCTTTCTATAAAAAAAAACAAGAAATTGCCTCCAGTCTTCCTGAAAAGGTTTAAAGCAGCAGCCTAGTATACTACAGCATCACCGCTCAACAGCCACACTCCTCAAAGAGAAATACTAAAAACAGCAGACTGTAAAAATACATGTATACAACCCCCCTAATTTTATCATTACATTCTTATGCTAAGAAGAAATTGATCATTTGTGTACTTAACCTAAAATGCTAGAAATATCTTATTCCTTCTTAAACAGAAAAATGTTATGTCTGTTTAGTCAGCCAGAAGGAATAACGATCAAAATAGGTTTCCAGTTCCCTGTGTCATAAAATCAGACTCCTTATACATGCCATATACCCTATACAGATGGAAAAACACACTGCTGCTCAAAGAAAAAAATCTTTTGAAGTAATAAAACCACACCCTAGCCCAAGACCCGCTTGCACAGGAGGCTTGTACTTCTTAAAAGAGTTTGGTTTTATTGTTAGAAGGGAATAAATTCCTAATCTCATACTGAGATAGCACTGTTTATCTTGAGAGACACAACCACATTACACTGTTTGCACCAATATACCTGAAGGCACTCAGCAACAACAGCAAGGTATTGTGGCATACTTCCAACATTTTACTCCTTTTCAGCTTTTTTCACACGCTGAGTGACACTCTCTCAGGTCTTAGTTCTTTTTCCCTCTCAATTATTACACTGTTTTCCTCTCTGGCTTTAATAAAGCACCAAGCTTCTGCCTCAACACTTAGTAACTAGCTGTTTTACATAGTGGAAAACTGATTGATGACAGTTCCATCATCTCTGCAGCAGCTGGATAACTAAGGGAGTGATTTATAACTGGGAAAAGCAAAATGTTTGCATATGTTATCTATGCCAGGTGTAAATGAATCACAGAATCATAGAATGGTTTAGGTTGGAAGGGACCATTGGAGGTCATTTAGTCCAACCCCCTTGCAGTAAGCAGGGACATCCCCAACTAGATCAGGTTGCTCAGAGCCACGTCCAGCCTAACCTTGAATGTTTCCAGGGATGGGGCATCTACCACCTCTCTGAGCAACCTGTTCCAGTGTTTCACCACCCTCAACATAAAAAATTTCTTCCTTATATCTAGTCTGAATCTATCATCTTTTTGTTTAGAACAATTACCCCTTGTCCTGTTGCAACAGTTCCTGCTAAAAAGTTTGTCCCCATCTTTCCTAAAGTCCCCCTTTAAGTACTGGAAGGCTGCAATAAGGTCTCCCCACAGCCTTCTCTTCTCCAGGCTGAACAACCCCAACTCTCTCAGCCTGTCCTCCTAGGAGAGGTGCTCCAGCTCCCTGATCATCTTTGTGGCCCTCCTCTCAACCCGCTCCAAGAGGTCCATGTCCCTTCTGTGTTGGGGCTCCTGGTGGGGTCTCACCAGAGCAGAGCAGAGGGGCAGAATCACCTCCCCCGACCTGCTGGCCACGCTGCTTTTGATGCAGCCCAGGATACGGTTGACTTTCTGGGCTGCAAGCACGCATTGTTGGCTCATCTCCAGCTTTTTGTTCACCAGTACCCCCAAGTCCTTCTCCACAAGGCTTCTCTCAAACCCTTCATCCCCCAGCCTGTATTGATACCGGGGGTTGCCCCGAGCCAGGTGCAGGACCTTGCACTTGGCCTTGTTGAACCTCATGAGGTTCTCACAGGCCCACCTGTCCAGCTTGTCCAGGTCTCTCTGGATGACATCCCATCCCTCAGGTGTGTCAGCTGCATCGCTCAGCTTGGTGTCATCTGCAGACTTGCTGAGGGTGCACTAATGAACTGTAAGTATCCCTTAACTGCAAGCTACTACTCTAACTATTTCTGCAGCTGTATAGTCAGGACAGCAACCTTTTCAGTGAGATGTTGTCAAGAAGTGTCAAGAAGGAAAATATTTTGACTGTCGCTGAAATAGATATGTAGCAGGTTAGGTATCGTTACTGTATTCACAATCTTTAATTCTCTGTTATGTATTTTCTTTATTAAGAGGTAGAAACTGAAATCCAAAATGGTAAAATAAAATATATTTTACTTAAACTAAAAAAAAAAGGAAGAAACACTTACATGGTAAATAAATTCCTGGGCAATCATATGTCCACCAGAAGAAAAGAGCAAAAAGTTGGTAAGAAGATGTGTTGTAAGATGCTGGTTACAACACTGCTCTGTACCCATTACACTGTGTACAGCAGCCTCCAGATCTTTGACAGAAAGGACTGTACAGCTGAAAAGCATCATTAGACGATTGTAGACTGCTTGAGCTTCTACCTGTAGGAAACAATTTCAAAGGACACAGATCAGAGAAGAGTAAAGGTCATACCTATGGTATTTTTCCTTTGTATTTATTCACTAACAGGAAACAGAATCCTTGGCAGAAACTACCCAAACATGAAAAGAGTTTGAATTTAAGCAGCAGGGAGAACAGGGAAGGAAGGGCTGTACACATCTCTTTTATACTGATTCACACACACAGAGGTGGACAAAATGGATTTTTTAACTTTCTTTGGTCTTGCAAACTAAGCAGGCAGGGCATCAAGCCAGCATTTGACCTTTTTTAATAATAAAAGGAAATGGAGAGAGTCCCTCAGCAGAACATACTCAGATTTTTGCATTGTGGGAAAAAGAACAGAGGCTCCTCAAGGGCTCATTTCAGTATTGCTTCAAATCAATTAAATCCCTGTGCAACCTGACCTTGACTGATAAAATCATCTGGTAAAAAAGCATTTTTTGCCTTCTTCCTGTGTTGTTTGCAACTTTTACCTTTCGAGTTAGCCAGTAAAAACTAATCTTTAATGGGAGTAGAAAACAGAAGATTTTGGCACCTACACAATGGAAAAAGAACTATAAGCAACTATTGCAAAAAAAACCTAACAATAATTCTGTTCACTATATTAAAAATAAACCAAACAAACTGGTAGAAAAAACCCAAAAGAGTAAGTGCAGGAACAATGGAAAATATACCACTGCAGACCCAAAGGAAAAGGACACCCATTTCTCAACCATGTTCATTAGGACAATTTGTTTCATTCATTTACCTGACCTTGCTCTTCTCATCCCTGCCCTATTAACAATTCCACATAAAATAGTCTGAAAAAGCTGCTATTCTCGATTATGTCCACAATTACATGTGAGGCAACAAATGACACCAGAACCTAAAAAAAGGTAACTGTAATTATTCAAGATTCTTTATCCCTCTGTGCATCCTATTCTTGGTGTGCCTCCATCCCATGTGCCAGAGACTGGAGATTGATAGTAGCAGGCTCTACTCCATGAGCTCACGTACCCGAGGAGACTCATTCCTAGTGCCAAAGCTACTATGACCAACCTCCAAGTTTTGTGACTCCAGTGTTTCAGAGAGCAAAGATATGAAAGGACTCCAATAAATTACTAAATATTGAGGACCAGAATATTCAGTCCTGTACATATGAGTGAAGTCTGGTGAACAGCAAAAGTAGTCTTTTTCTTCTTTAAATCATTTTAACCCTATGTAGTCCACCCTTGCTGATATATAAACTCCTACCTAAAGTAAATAGCAGGAAGACAAAATCTTAAGCCATGAGCGCACACCTTTCCACACAAAAATATGCTGAATGAAAAGTCCTCCAGCTTGGCATCTGCCAGAAGTTCCCATCCATTTTAATCCTCAGCTGGTGAAAGTTGCAGAGGTTGAGGAGGAAACCACTCCATTTGAAAGAGCTGAGACCTAACCTGCCAAAGGACAAATTAAAATAAAAAGAAAATATCTAACTAAAGGCAGAAGCTTTGCATGAACTGTGAGAATGCTTCTGACATAGCCTGACCTGTGAAAAAAAAAAAGTCTTACTTGGAGTAACTAAAGAAAAGAATCATATTGAACTGAAATATTAGACCTCTGGGAACAGATGAGTAACGGCATGGGCTGTCAGTGGAAAAAGCTTTTTTCTCACTAAGTTTGTCATACATTATGACAGAATAACAATCTGACAGAATAGGGGACACACAGGGAGGTGATTTTATATATGGGACACAGTGATTTCATTCTGTGGTGCTGGAGTTAGAACAGTGTTCCATACATAGATCTGCACCTATAGGCCTTCAGTTTCATTCACTCATGTTTATTGCTTGGGTGTTGCCTTCTTCCCCAAACTGCATTCTAAAACCAACCCTGGTTTCTTTACTTCACTGTAGTTCTAACCTAACTTTGCTCAGCCAACATCCTCCTGCTACTCCTAGACTATAAGAAATTAAATAGAAAAAAAATTAAAAAGTGACTGAGATGTAAGCTTGTGTTTGTAGTGCCATCTGGGTGGCGGGAGGGGAAGGAATTAAAATATTGCAGAACGCACTGTTGTACATGGACCATTAGATGTAAAATGAAAGCATGATGTTTTACTAGTGTGGTCTACTGAGCTGCATTTTTAAATCAAACATAATCTGTTTTCAAATTAAGGAAAAATAGAGATGCTACAGCCAGATTTTTAATCTAGGCTTTGTAGATCAGATTGCTTGAGCTAGTTCAAACTTGCATAAAGGGTCTAAATTAAAGGCTTTCATGTATTTGCATGCATACACAGACACACAGCACTCTTCATGCAGTACAGTGCATGAGGCTAGAATACTGTTTCCTTCTGTTAGAAACCTAGCCTGTGGGAATATAACATACTTGTTACAATCTCATATGTGCCAAATATCAGTAAAGATACACAAGAGAATCAGAATAGGTGGGCAAGATTAGGATTCAGGGCTGTGTCTAATAAGTATCTTTACTGTTTTGACTGCTGTTGGGATTCCTCTTCTGTTTCCTTCTCGGAAGATGCCATAACGCAGGAATGCTGAATTCTGCCATACAGTGATTTAAAAAAAAAACATTCCTAGAGTAGTTTTACTTATATTAAAAGCACCCAAGTTACGGAAAAAAAAGTCAAGAAGGTGCTAATCTATATAATACACTACAAAGAGGAAAAGTTCTAAATGTCACCAAGAAAATCCACAAAAATTATCTTTCAATTTCTCCACTGCAACACAATTCCCTGGAGACCTTGTAAAGCCAAAAGCTTCTCCAGTGTAGACCTTTTATTTTTCTGGAGTGAACTATTTGTTTTATAGCAATAAGAGGTAAACAGACTATTGACTGCTTATTGCTGCTTACTGTTACTACATTACCCACAATTGTTTGAGTCCTTTGTTGATTTTCATTCTGAGGACTGTAGTAAAATGCCAGCAGCCAAAGCAAAGCATCTGGTTCTACAGCAGCCTTCAGTAATTGTTCTGCCACAATATCCAGCCATTCTCCAAAACGAGCAACCAAAAACCAGATTTCAAAAAGGTCAGCAAGGGAACTGGAAAATAACAAAGACATAATTAAGGATTTCTTGTTATTTAATGTTTTTCAATGTCTTAAGTTAACTGTAAAGGGTGCTGGCATGAAAATAAAAATCATTAAACTACTCTTCAACAGACAATGCTAAGACCTGCTAAGCATACAGCCATGTACTACTCTATTATCTGCAGTCATGATCAAATGGGGAGATGCAAACTAATGGTAGGCATCTCCAAAGCAAAAAGTCAAACTAGCATGGAAGGAAGGACAGACAGGAGGACAGCTGGAAGGAGATTAAGAACCGGGAACAATTATTCCTATTAAGTTTGGCAAAAGTTTGAAGAATTAGAGGTTTTTCTTGTGTTTTCTTCCTGGGGACTCCAAAAGCTGCTGTGCCACCCTTCCCAGGAAACTCCAAGAGATCTTAGAAATTTCAGAAGCTGATAAAGTTGTCTGATACCACCACTTAACCTGGAGGATGTGACAATGTCATAGTTGGAATAAACTGCTTTAACTTTAAGACTTTCTGAAGAGGTGGAAGGCACGGTTTTATGTGTGAAGGTGTGATGTGTGCATATAGTATTCTGTCTGGAATATACTGGCAACTGATGTTATCTACAGGTGTCCCAGAAATTATTAATCTTGTAAATGATATTGTCTATATGCCACAGAATCTGAGGGTCTTGAAATCCTAACCCTAGGACACAAATCCACCACATCAGTATTCTTGGATAAGCATGATCACTGACATCAGACATAAGAGGTTGACATAGTGCGACACAGAGTCATAGGGAGAAAATAGAGTACTGAGATGTCTGCTATAAAGTCACCATTGCTGATATTCGACAGCTTTTGGAGGGGCACCAGCATGGCTCAGACTGCAGGGAACTAGAAACGTGTGACAAATTCTGAGACTAAAATCCCTTAGCTAAAGGAACAGGATCAGCACTGGTCAAGTCTTTGAAGATACTAGAATCTGGAAATGTAACTTAAAAACCTTTGGAAAAATGAACAAATGTGATAGTGACCTAGGACAACAGCCCTCCCTTCAACAAAATAATCTACTTATCTGACCACAGTTCAATGCTGTGACAATATAAGTGTATAGGCTAGCTCTGAAACCCAGTGATGTACAATCAAAGATGAAATTTA
>VZTV01115177.1:9106-23192 GCA_013400875.1 Anhinga rufa
GGAGCCGGCTGGCATGGGCTCTATCAGACACGGGGGAAGCTTCTGGCAGCTCCTCACAGAAGCCACCCCTGCAGCCCCCCCACTACCAAAACCTCACCACGCAAACTCAATACACTAGAGCAATTGAATGAGAGAAGCTATCACTAAATGTGTTTTTTTAATCACAAGTCAAGCAAAATGAGTTAATCAGACAAAACACTAGCTAAAACTCTGTCGTCTTTTCCTTTTTTCTTTAAAGGAGGCAAAAATAAGCCAGCGGAAGTCAAAGTGGGGAATAAGTAGACAATATTGTCAGGATTTTCTAACTTAAACAGCTCAGATCTCTGAAAAGTTACTGGTTATCCCCCAATGAAGACATGCTGCTAAAGAGGTCTAATTTTCACGGGAGTACAACTACATGAAAGACAGGTCTCTGCAGAGGATGTCTCCAATTTAGCCCTACAACATGGTTCACAAAAACCCCCATGAAATGCTAAACCTTGTCCAGAATGTCACAATTAGCAGTTACATAAACATCACAGGGGTTTTTGTTGTTGTTGTTTTTGTTGGTTTTGGTTTGGCTTTTTTAAGTACTGAAGTGTCATAAAAAGGGGAACATGTAAGATGTAAGTTACAAATATGAAACAAATAGTTCTGGCCCTGGCATGTATCAGTTCCTTGTCCTGTGTCTCTTTCTCTAGTTTCTAATAGCACTGTTGCTTTCCTCTGCTGTTTAAGTCTTTGTTAGATGCTGATAGGCACTCACTCCTCTGTTTAGACATTAAACTGCTTTACACAGGCTCCTTGTTTAAAGAGAGATTAGGGTCCTAGAGCCTGAATGGTGCAATTTGCTCAGCACTCTCCACTGCCAGAAAAATCAACAAGAACCCAGAGTACAAAGCTTAGCATGAGGAGTGCTCAGACCTGCACAGGATGGAGCCTTCAGCTACACAGGTGTAGAAAGAGGACACAGACGACTCAGTAAATCAATTACAATGCTTTTTCCCCTTACCACTCAGTAAGAAAAAGGGAGAACACCTTTTCTTGTAAAATAGGTACATTTTGATAAGATAATTAAAAATAAAGCCAACCAGCGGCAAACAACAGGACCTACATATTGCATTAGTGCCAAAAGGCCCACACTGAGATTTGGTTTCCACTGTGCTCCGCATTACACAAATATAAGGGGTATTACTCAAAGAGCTCGGTATAACCTGGCAGTGAATAATTCCAAGGCTGAAAAAGAAGAAAGGATTTCTTACCACGAGATCTGGACCAGGCTTTCCCTGGGGTTAACAATAAACTGTTAGCATACCTCTTGACATGTTCATAACCGGCATCTCATGTTTCAGGGCCTGTATTCTCAGGGTGCTGGACTCTGCATGAAATAAACCCCTTCCAGACCTATCATCCCACCCCAGCAGCTAAATACACAACAGATGGAAGAATTTTTTCATACCATCTAGATAGGGAACTGAGGCAGCATAACTACATTTTTTCCAGGAGTTTCTATCAAAGTTAAGCACAAAAGTCGGACATCTTTAGACTCATTTGATGTCGTTATCCGCAAATCCAATCCTTCAATTTCCAAACCTGCTTTACACAAAGACTGATAACAAACACATCAGGAGCTGCGTGATTTTTTTGAGAGGTTTGGCAATTTAAACTTGTTCCTGCAAACAGCCAATAATCCCATGCAAGCCAATGGGAACACTGCAGCAACAGGAGTTCCTGACCTGTGAAGAGAGATGCAGATTTGGGCACCACATCTGGAAAAGAATTGTTTCCAAGATCATACATTTAAAATGGACTTGAAGCACCGTGCCCCTGGAAATGCTGAAATACATTGAAACCTCTTCCTTAATGCAAATGTCTATTGTTTTAAAGGCAATCCAAGTTATCTTTAGACTCAATAATGTACCAGCTGCCACATGGATTCTCTGGAGTTTTGTTTACATGGCTGAGAGTTTTCCATGCTCCAAGAGACCATGTATCAGTAACCCTTAGATATTTGCGACAGAACAAAACCCCTCCTGGAGAGCAGTTTCATTTCTTCAGTAGCACTTTCCTTAGACTTGTCATCATAATGAGAAGGTTTACACAAGAGCACTGATAACTGGCTGAAGGGGTATGTGACTTGGATTAGTGGTAGTTTTAAACAACTGCCTTCAATAAACCTTTCAGCTTCCTATCTTATGGTCCTGAGGGAGTTTTACTTTTCAGAGGAAGAAAAACATTATTAGCAAAAACTATTTCCATCATCCTACCCAGTACTTGTTGTACAATCCCTCGTGTTGTTTGCCTTAATTTAGGCCGGGAATCTGCAAAGCTTAAGCTTGGTAGCAGACCTCTCGATGTGCCTTTCAGTGTTTGAGATCCACACGGAAAAGATTTTGATGACTGCCTAAGGTAGTGCCACACCATCTGGCAGTTGTGCTGTTTTGCATTCCGGGAAGATATAACGCAGCAGATCCCAGAGAAATCCAACCAGCTGCCTGTGGCACGTGAAGCAGGAGACAGTGGCACTACACTGCACGTGTATCAGGTGAAAGCTCAAAGCAAAACAGCTTAAGATGATAATATGATGTAAGAATCTTACCGTTAATGTATGAAACTTGGCAAGACAAGGTAGCAAATGCTTCCAGGATTAGACTCTGGTCTGCCAACTTTTCTGAGTGGTAACTAAGTGCCTCAATCTGCGCTTCCTGGTGTCCCCGGGATCTATGCAAACTTGGTGTGAAATACCTAATTTGTGGAGAAAAAGGACCACGGAAAGTACTGACTTAAGATTAGCTTTAACTGTTGCAGAATTTCACCCTCAGAAAAGTTTCACCACTGGTATAAATCAATAAAGGTCCATGAAAGTAAAAAAAATTCCTATGTGCTACAGTAGCAACGTCCCAGCTCCCAAGATGTTTTTTCTAATTGCTTCCTGAAAAAAAAAGAAGTTTATTATATATATGAAAATGTAATTCAAGAGTGAAGACAGACACTTATCCTTCTTCACTCTCTCCTCCTCCATAGAGTAATTTGGAACAGTAACAGACACAATGCTTGCACATTTACTTGCATGTATTAAATACTTGCACGCATGCATGCTGTGACTTAAAACATACCAGAATATCCCGCTATCCTGGCTACAGCCCTGCTAATCATCTCCATTTCAAAAATGCAATGAGGATTTATGAGGAGATTAATTGAGAAGTTTGGCTGAGGGGGCGGGGGATAGCCTTGCCCATTCGGGAAATGAACTCGGTGTCACCTTTAACCTTCAAGTAATTCTTTGTCACAGAGCACAAAGCAGCTCATCATACCAGAACAGCAGCAGGACAGAAACCAAGCGGAAATTTATCCGGTTAAACACTTTCTTTCCCAAGGATTAATTAAAAGGGATGGTTAGAGCACTGGTGTTGCTGTGGTCATAGCACCTCTAAGGGCTGTTTTTAAGGTGCTATTTCCTACAAGGTGACCTAGCTGCTGCTGCTAGCAGAGCCAGTGGATACTGGGGTGAGCAGCTGCTCCCCACACTGTTGTTTCTCTCGTGTCCTGTCCTGACTCAGCAGCTCTGTGGCAGCACCCCAGCTTTCCACGGCAGTCACTGGGTGGTCTGTCTGGTGAATATTGGTACTGAAGGGCAGAAGCAGGAAGGAAGAGGCTTCTTAAGCCCCAGTCCCCCTGTCAGCTGAACTTCAGCCATCCTGTAATCTGTTCTCCCCAGTTTACCTGCAATAGAGAAGTGAGTGGGGGAAGAAATGACAGGAAGAACAAAGCACTACTACAGTGGTTGTGGTGCTAGTACTGGGTATGGGAAAGTCAAAACTACAAGAGGAAGAATGAGATCCAGAAGAAGGAATCCTCGGGAGGGGCACACGCAGACCTGACAGAATGCTAAATCATAGTGAATGCAGAAAAAAATTACATACACGTGTTTTTAATTTTGTTCATTGTTTAAGGTAGAGAGGATGATTTAGAAGTCCCTCTCTAAAGTCTCTTTCATTTGCTTTAATTGTCTTGCTATAATCTGCCTAGAAAGGGTCAAACCAAAACACACCATCTGTACCTGAGAAATGTATCTGGGAGAAGACATCTGGCAATTCCAGTTTTGGGATTAGGATACAGAAGCCAATGAGACCAAGTTCTTTTTTCCAAGACAGAGTTTGTACCAAAGGAATGAATTTAGAAGTCAAAAAACAAGGCATGCCTAAGATGAAGGCACCT
Organism: Anhinga rufa; assembly: GCA_013400875.1. Taxonomy (NCBI): domain Eukaryota; kingdom Metazoa; phylum Chordata; class Aves; order Suliformes; family Anhingidae; genus Anhinga; species Anhinga rufa. The sequence continues at coordinate 13,304 of VZTV01115177.1, forward strand.
TACAAGAGCCTGGATCCAGCATACAAAGCAGAGCAAGTCTGGTGAATCTTCAAGAAGGAATGATGGAGTGCATTAATGAAAGAGGCAAAGTTGGTCTGCACACCCCTCAAGGTACAATAGAGTAAGTCTGTATTCTCCGGGTCTGGCAGAAAACAGAATCCTTTTCTAAGTATCCCACCTTACTGTTGCTTCTCAAGTTTCCTTAAAGTCACTGGCAAAGAGAAACGATGACGATGGAGGCAAGTTTGTTATGCTGAGTGCCACAAAACTGCACAGAGCAAATGACTTGTACCACCTTTCTAGGAGGTTGAATGTGTCGTGCTTCTAAAGTGCTGTTGCTCAAGAATCAGCGAGATGTCCCTGCAAATCAATGAAATAGAGCCTTGCTATACATTTTGCAAGTGCTATTTTTGTCCTTTCCTTACTTCCAAACCTTCCTCCTCCCCCATGTCCCTGCCAGAGATCCCTATTTCGCACAGCTAAAAACATGGAGTGCCTCCTACAATTTTTTCCAACAGGTGCAGTCCTGGAAGATAAAATCAATTTTTTCCTTTCTTTGAAAATCATCCTTATTCAGCCTGGCTCCTAAGGGAAATTAATGAGTGCTCACTGAATATGTTTACGTAAGATCTCCTCAGGATTTATGCTATTAAACATTAGGAGTGCTTTAATCTGCCCTCTAAGGGACAGCGAAGCTGATGCGGCTGGCCAAAGATGTCTCAATACAATGAACGCTGTCCACTCGCTACTGGCAGCATCGGCTGCACTAACACACTGTTGGCTTTGCAGCAGGCAACCACATCGGCTCTGGTGACAAAGAGACTAGCAGCAGAGGATGGGGTTACAGCTGAATAAAAGCTACTGATTTAATCAGAAGTGTTCAGGGCTCCATTGTCAGCGAGATGCCGCAAGATCAAGGCATACTCAAAGTCCAAGAGGCTGTAAGACCCTGGCATTGAGCACAGCTTTCGCTCCCCCTACGGCTGGCCCCTGAGCCACCACGCACGGCTGGCCCTGCTGCCAGCAGCGGTGACTCCCCGGGCTAATGCATGGGACGGAGGCCTGTTGCACTCCTCCGGCAACACACAAACAAGCCTGTCCCATCCTTCTGCCTACCCACATGTATTTTCTCACACTGATCTATACGGGACCCCAACTGCTCCTTCCCCAGCAGCGTTTCTCAGAGAAGGCTCTCTGCCACAGGAATTTCATCACTGACTCTAAGAGATAAGTGGTTCACAGGTAAAAATTAAACCTGCAAATTCAAATTCCTAATAGACTCCGCAACCACAGCTTGCCCTATACTATCTGATTAGGCTCCTCTGGAGGCAGAAAAATCCCTTTGCTAGTTCTAATTTACATACAAGAAATAACACAGTTCTTTAGGTAACTACAGTAGTATGTATCATCATAGTGAAATATGTACTTGTTCACATACATGCAACATATATTTGTGCACACACATAAACACAGTTCATTTCTATATGATAAATTGTAAATCCAACTCCCAACCTAACTCAGACTGGCTGGTCAGGACATGTCTGAGCAAGGAAAAAGCCAGATACCTTCTCCCTGTTGTAACTTTACTGAAGCCAGATGTCTTACACCAGAAAAGACTGTGGTCTAGCACGGCTATTGGATCAAGACAATATGACTTCAGCAAAGAAAAAGCTGCACAGTGCCTGTGGCTTCTGGGCACGCAGGAACAAAGGAAAGCCTTCTGCTGGAAGAGGGGTTAGATGAAATTCACTGCTGCCTCCACATTTGCCGTTTTGACTCCTTCATTAGTTAATAAAACAATAGACTCAGATTAATTAAAAGGAAACTGTTACCATACTGACCAGTTTACAATGCCTATCCTGCGGTTCCTTTTGTCTCCATGTTTCCCCAGGTAAAGCTAGCCAGCTGAAGCAGAGCGGTATGAGAGCCATTATGTCATGCAAATTCAAGAACCAGAGTTTTAATGGCAATCATTTTTGCCTTCAATAAAGAAATATAAAGCCAATGCCACCCTGAAGTCCCAGAGTACTGCATTAACACTCTTGTCAGCTGTAGGGCTTTTGGACTGCTATATATTTTTTTTTCCTTTTACAAGTCTATTTAAACCTGTCTGCATTTCAGTTTGCTAAAGCTGTTTAGCCACGTATGAACTCTATTCTGGCCAGCTGTAATGAATGTCTCATGCTGTAACCCAAGCAGGCAGTTGTGCTAGTTTGCTGGAGATCCTCATTCAAAAAAAGGAAGAGAACAAGAGTACTTTTAGAGATGCTGTGAGTGCTGAGCTGCTCACTGTGAAAACTAATGCATGGAAAGAAAAGGCCTGCAAGTGGGGTATGAAGGAAGCCTGTTTACACCAGGCTCCTCTGAGCTAACAACTTATTAGCAATGTTTTACTTTAGACGCAATATCATGCATTTGATTTAAAAGACAGATATAAACATCTTATGCCCTTGATGGATACAGAGCAGACTATGTAAAACTCCTGCCCTGTGGGCTGCATGATAAAGAGCAGAACAAGTCTCTTGGTATAAATTTAAAGGGAGGACCTACAATACAGAGAAATCTTCAAAGGCCAGTCAGGTTTCCAGTCCAACAACCCTGCCAAGCGTTCCTTTAATCCTTTATTTACCAGTAAATCTGCCGCTCTGTTCGGCAGGCTTTTACTGGTATTGGGTTTCAGCTTGAAACCCAAAAGCTGTAAGCATATGCTGTGTAGCCCTAATGAGAAACTCAATCTATTAATGGGCAGACCTTCTCCACAGGACCAGGTCTTGGCAACATGAGTCAGTTCCTGAACTTTCACCTCCCACTTGGCAGCATACCAGACTAACTCCACATCTCTCAGCTGGCTTACATTATCAGCTCATTATTAACATACATCAGGGCCAGATCTCTTTTACATGCACCCAGCAAACAGGAAACTACACAAGGGGAGGGCTCCTCATTTTTGTCTGACTCTGGAGCTCATAAAAATGACTAATTAGAACCAGTTATAGTGGAGGCACTCTGCAGATTTACTCACGTGTTCTCTGCCTGTGCACCTTAGTCCTGACTTGGGCTGAACACCGTGAAACGCTATGGTAGTCCATCGCTGTCTGCAATGATCAGGCATCCCTTCCCTCTGCCGCAGCATCTTACAGTTGTTATCACCAAGAGCTCGCGTGAGGCAGAAATGTGCTATTCTCCTTATTTTACAGAAAGGAATCATTATGCAGACAGAATAAATAACTCGTCTAACGTCACACAATGTCTGCAGCAAACAAAGCTGGGTTTCTTGAAATCAGTTCCTTGCATGGACTCCCCCGTGCCGTGAAGAGAACTGTGGGAACTCTCCACAGCCAATTTCAAAAGAGAATGGTGTATGTTTTAGATCCACACACTTGCATGGATTCAGAGACCTAGGTTCAGAGTTTCACTTTGAAGTGGCCTGCAAACCACTAGCAATGTACACACCACACTTTGGGAAAGCATTAGAGGGAGTCTCTTATGATGAGAGTTGTCTCCCATCAAGCATGGAAGATGATTCTCTTGCACAGTAAGCACTATCCTTAATGACATGCTACTATTTGTTATGAGTTGTCCCACTTTCCCCCCGCCTTCCATGATTAGTACTCTTTACACCTGTTTTCTAGTTCCTCCCCCCTGCCTCATCAGTCATCCTTACGCTCAGAAGATTTGGCAAAACAAGAAAGAATCTCTCTTCCAGCTGCCTGGATCAAATCAGGTCCAGCCAGGCAGTAACTGAAAGTTGCATCAATCCGCCCGTATCGTCTGATCACAGGTGCCAGTGCACAATCAGTGCCCACATTAGAAAATGTAAATGGAGACACACTCAGGGAGCAAGAAAGGTCAGAAAAGTCTCCTCAGGTCAGAAGGGGGGGATATTAGTAACGTGGATTAAACTAATGCTGTTACACAGCATTCTGTACCTGCAGTCAGATTAAGGTACACATTCTCTTAATGCATAGAGCTCACACCTGTTTTGAAATCAACTTTCAAGAAAATGAGCCTTAACACAAATCAGTATAAAATCTGGCAAAATCTAAAAGCCTACACAAGCTTCTAATTTTCTTCGGCTGCTCAAGAGGTAGCAATTTATATTCCTTTTTTAAAATTAGCTGTGGTTAATATTATTTTTCAGAGCTGATCTCATTTCATAACTTGCCTCCTATTCAGACTGAATTTATGCACAGATGCTCAGAGCCAAAAATCTGTTCTCATTTAATCCACAAAAGAACAGGTAAAGAGTAAAGATATTCCACACAGGTTCTTGCCTTGCTGCCTCAACGTCCCATAGCACAGCAGTAGGCATGACGAACTTAGTAGCTGCCAAATGACCTGCTGTTCCAAGAGGATTCTGTCAGCTCAGTTCCTCTGAAAGTTTTCACGCTGACAACTAGAGAAGAACTAATACAAAATATTTTTATAGGACCAAGATCTTTCAAATGCAAGAGAACTGGAAATAGATTTTAGCTATTTAAAATGAGCCATCTTTTCCAAAACTATAGTTCAGAAACCTGCAGTGATCAAAAGCTAAGTGACTCTCTGTGGAAGCAGCGGTCATCAGAAAAACAGAATGCTTCAGATCAACTGGTCAAGAAGAAGCCATACAACTCTCCACTGTAATTCCACTAAGATGGTAAACTCTGAATTCAGATGAAGGTTTTGCTATCCACAATAATTTTAAGGTAATCCCACAATAGAGTCATCACATCTGCAGTTCTCTTAGAGCTGCTAAATTACCTTAGGCCACTCATTTCTAGGCAGATCGAGGCCCCAAGTAACATAAGTAAGAGTTCTTTTGCAGAAAGACATCCCTAGGGCCTTAACTAGTACTCAAAAAATGGCTTGGGACCTTTGAAAGGGTGATTATGTAATAGAAAGTGGTATTATTAAAATTATAAAACCAAAAGATATTAAGGTACATCAATATATTATGGTCAACTCAAAGATAAAGTCTATTTAAACATATTTTCATAAAACTTTAATTCATTTACATTGTTCCACATAAGAGATGTCAACGTTAATACAGGAGGTAGAAGAGGAGACACTAAATGTTAAGATATTTGCTAGAAATTTGATACCAGTCTCATTACAAACTTGAAAAATTTCATTCCCAATAATGTTTTACAGCAGGTAAAGAAAGGCTGACTCCTGTTAAGAATAAGGGTATGATATTAATCCAGTTAAGCCGATGAATTTACTCCTTCTGACTTTCTTGCTACTTGAAACTGACCTGTGAAAATCTAGACAAAAAAAATTAGAAACTTTTCCAATACATAAAGCTACACTGTTTTCTCATAAAAAATAATCTGGATTCCAGGTGAATTTTAAACTGTTTCCCCAAGAGCACTATGCAAATGCAACTCACGTGCCCCATGGTGGGCACCCACACCTAAGAGCGGGACCAGCCTCTTCATTTTGTCTGGAATACCTGCATAGGCAACCTGATTTCAGAGATGCTAAGATCCCTCGAGTCTCAGCAAAATTAGCCCTATTAAGAAACAAATCACAGTCTGGTGCCTACGTATGGATTTAGCAATTTTACTTCAGGTTACCCAATTAGAAGAACACTGGCTCTTTTCCTTTCCTAAATGCTTTCAAATTAATGAAAAAAATCCACATAGCAATGGCTGAACAAAGATTGGTACTTGATGGAATTTGCATGTAAATCTGCCAAGATTCAATTTTAAGGAGAAGCAAACTTAAGCAAAACATTTACTGCTCAGCATTTCAAAACACCACACCAGCCTTGTCTTACATTTAAAGGTTTTAGAGGCACTGATACCACTCTTCATTAGCATGTACAGTGTTTCCAGTTTGAAAGCTATAAACACTGGGTTTTGCTGAAAAAAACACTACCAAAAATCATTAGTAAAACTATCTGCCCTAACACCAAAGCCGCATATGGCAAACGTGGTGCCGACTCATGGCTGTCCCATTATCGTTATTTCCTCAGTCTGTCTTAGACCCTCCAATTGCACATTCAGTTCTGACAGTGAAATGACAGACAGACAGCTGGTGTTGCAGCCAAGGATCTGTCCTGCCCTGGCTACCAGCCAGCAGAGAAGCCCTTTGAGTAAGTCAATCGGCAACTCTCCTGCAACAGCGAGGTTGCCCCTCCAGCAGGCCGCGTGGCGAGGTGAGCTGGTTGACCTCCATACCTCTACATCAGACACATCTTTCATAAATTATCTCAGAGCAAGTACTGGTACAACAGTTAACCCTTCCCCACCGCTATTCCAAACTGCCATCGAGGGCTTTCTGCGCAGTTCGATAGTGCAAAGCGCTGCTGTGTAATGACTGTTAGTGCAGGGTGATGTTAGGGCAACCAACACCCTTCTACCTACCTGGCCAAGGCCCCAGCAGAGAGGCTATGCTTGGTCACGGAAAAAATACTGCAACAATCATTTAATATCTGGGCTCCATTAACTAGAATATAAGTCAACTACTGCTAACATGTTCAAGAAAGCAACCTAACTTGAGAGGAAGTTTGATAGTCCCTGATCACTTCAACTACAACTCCAGAAGAAAATAAACAAGTCTTCACTGAAGCTAAGCAGAAAACATGAGAAAATAAGCATTAATCCATTTATTTCCTATACCATATTCTTTTTCACAGTTGGAAATCCAAAGAATAACCAATGTGCAAGTCTTAAATACATGACTCTTATTCAACAAGTCCGTATTGACCAGTTAAGTATGCTACTGATTTCTGAAAGAATAATGGCAATTGTCGGAGCTACCCACAAACTCCCACTACGTATAGACAAACCAGAGCTATAATTTCTGAAAATTTCTACCACTGTCAACCATGCATAGCACAGATGACTAGTCTTCCTCGGTCATTCCATCCATCTAGAGCACAGAAAGAAACCCGGTTCCTGTGAATGCTGTATCAGACAATGTGTGTGCTTGGAATGACAGGAACACACCTACTGAATATCTTCTGGCAAATATCTCTGTTCCATAGCTGCAGTTACAGGATCGGCTCTTAGCTATCACACAAACCAGTGTCTGAATCTGATGCGGGCTAGGAATGTTTCCCAAGACCCGAAAGTTTTAGCTGCATTTCCCTTAAGAAAAACAACTCTCCCAGTTTTCCTTCAAGTTATATATTTGAATTACCGCATCTCCTTAAGCAGCAACAGCCACAAATGAACAGATTTATGAAATATTAGTGCCACTATTAATGTAAATACATGTTTTTCTGATAGCATTTTTAAAGTTACTAATACAACAGCCTAAATAAGCCCCCTGATGGAATATTAGTTGTATATGTTGGCAAGAAACCATTTCATGATGTAGTCAAGTAGGGAACTTCTTGGGCACACTCAATTCCTGTAACTGGCAAACAGCAGCATAAACAACTCTGTCCAGTTAAATCTCCTGCTCTTCATTTTCCATTCATTTCATTTCAGTCTCAACACTATCACCAACTCAAAGAGCTTCTACTGAATCATAAAAAACCTCACAACAAAAAACCTCAGGAACTAAGGCTGTTAAATGTTCCTTTGCCTTTTAAAACTTCTGCAGTTCTCATTAGAAATGCTGCCGATTGAAACAAATCTTTAAAGATGAGCATGGTCTAATGGTCAGAGCAATAAGCTAGATTTTACTCCTACATCTCTAGGTTATTCACTAAGAAACTGGTTGTTTTCAAACTCATCCAAGTAGTAACTACTTGCAGTCAGGATCATATTCATCAAACAGAGCAGGATAAAACTCCTACCATGATTGACACGCAGCAAATAACAAATGTCCTGCTAACACGAGATAATACCCATCCTAGCCATAGCTCCGTTCATGCTTTCAGCACACCGCAGGAAAGACGCACACAGCACTACTACTTTTTTTTCAGTCCTTCAGAACTGCCTTCCCAATTGAAAAAAAAAATGCATTCTCAGCAGGAAATCATCAGATCTAAACATTTCGCCCAGTTAATCTTTCTTTCTAAACCCCCTCAAATCCCCCATTTTACATACAAATCCTATTCCCATCTCCCAGAATTCCCTTGCATCTACTATGAAAGCATCCTGAAACACTTGGGGGAGCAAAGCAACACAGTTGATCAAAATCATGATTAAACCGGCATGTTTCCACGGAAGGTTTAGAGCTGTCTAGGTTTTGTAACTACAGATATGAGGGATTACTGGGTGTGTCAGACCTTACCAGATGGGACACTCAATAGCAAAGGGAAAGAGTTCAAGAAGAAAAAAAGACAATTGCTTCCGGAAAAATGAAAGCAAGCCAGCCCCATGAGCAAAAGGGAATGGACTTGCAGCATGTCTCCTCTTTTTCAGTGTGCCTGTGACATTGAAAAAGGCACTCTTCTAATGTATAATATTTATTTTGGTTACAATTTGTCTGCCAAAGAAGTTCTGAGAAATATGCATTAAGTATTTCCTTACTTAGGCATCTGAAATGTAAATGATAGCAGAACCTTGTCAGTATATACTAAAAAATTATTGGAGATTTAACTGCTAGACTGCCAAAGTTAAAATCCTATATAGTACTCTAACATGTTTAAACTGAAGCAGTGGCTTTTTAACTTCTGGTAAATGGAGGGAGGAACAATAAGAACGGCTTTCCAGAATCAATTTCACATTTAATACACACGACAAAAATGCAAATCCATTCTAGAGCCAGAAAGATAACACAGACTTCTTTTTTGTGGGTTTTTCATTATTTACCTCACCTGTCCAAGCTCTACAGACTGCCGCTGTTGGAGTAAATGGATTGGTAGGTCTGCATCTCTACAGAAGGGAAGAGCTCTGAAATAAACACGTCCTTTATTTATTTACAAGTACTGTTAATCATGCTGTTTAACTTTCAGTTATTCACATTTTACTATTAGATACATCAGCTATACTTCAGAACCGCAGACCTGACGCAAACACCTGTTATGCTTCAGCATCACTTCCATTCCCAGTGGAAGGCAGCGTCATTTTCATAGTTTTACAGATGGTGAAGCTGAGGAACAGATGAAAACTTGCCCAATCCATAGCAGCAACAAGACCAAAAATCTATCAGGATTGACACAGCAATTGCACAAGACTTCAGACACCAGGAGGAAAAATAGTGTTTTGAGCAGTTTTTCTGTTCTGCAAGGACAATTATATTCATACGTGTTCATATCAGAAGTTCATCTATTTCACATACATCACAAGAAAACATCTAGACAGGCCTAAACCACAGGGAAGGTAACAGCCAGATTTAAAACCAAAATCCTAACCCAGCTACTTACAGAATTTCCCCATTTATTCCTTCAGAGACATCCGAGATTACTGCCGCTCTAGTTCTTGCCCCCCACCAGAAACTTAGCTAAATTCTCTCTTCTGGGTATGTAGCCATTGCACATTAACGTGCCAGTGAAACAGAAGGCTGTTCTAGTGTGAAGTTCCCTAGTTACCCAGATAACTGCTTTCTCTGTTCATTTGCTAGTTGCTAGGAATCTGAAGGTTCAGTGGTAATTGCAGTGGTTAAGACTTCAGTGCTATTGGAAATGAACCAAAGTCTCTGAAGTGCAGCGGGAGGTGCCGACTGTCCTAGTGTATTCATTGCTTGTCCTCATAGTTCCCTCCCATCATTAATGATGCTTGGATTTGGGTTTGGTTTGTTGTTTGTTTGGTTTTTTTTTTAAATGGCAAAGTGTTTGCCTTGAAATTTTTAAGTGATCCCAGAGAACACGGTGGCCTCTTGCTTCAGTAAGACGTGCTCAGATCTGGAAAAAAGAAATATCCCGAGAGTAGAAAGAAATACCTTTGAACTCAAGGATAATATAACGATTAGAAGGAAAAGAGCATAACACATCGCTCGTTTTACTGCTTATTTTTGGTTATTTGTATTACCCAAGATTCAAATAGAAAAACTAGTGTCTCTACAGATT
>VZTV01115186.1:0-16391 GCA_013400875.1 Anhinga rufa
GGTGCCGTCCGCTTCCCCGACCCTAGATACCCGCGGCTGATTTGGGGGTGTGGGGACACCCCGAAGGTGGGGCAGCGCATCCCCCCGGCTCTCCCCGCCGCCAGCCCTCCGCCTCCCCGGGGCAGAGCTCGGGGCGCAGCGCACGGACCCCCCCCCCCNNNNTCCCGCCCCGGCTCAAGACATGCACCCCCCCGGGGTGCCGGAGGGGTGGGTGGGGGGGCAGAACAGCCGGCGCTCGGCCCTGCCGGGGCGGTTTGTGGGGTGACGGGCGGTGGGGAGCACGCATCCAGCCGCCTTCGCACCTCCCTCCCAGCGGGGCTCACCCCAAAGCTGTACGAAACACTCGCATCCCCACGGGAGACACAACCCCACGCCCCGCCACGGAGACGAGAGCGGGGTTTCTCCCTCGTTAACCGCGAAGTTCCTGGTTTTGCCCGTGACCTTGAGATGGGAATTTGGACTTTGGTAGGGTGAAGGCAGGCAGATAGGATCTCCTCCTCGCCTTTCACCCGCCGGGCTGCTCCGGCGCGTCCCCGCTGGCTTTTCGGCTGGGTCTCGGGTTGATAGATAACACCGACACACACCACAGATCTGCTCCCCTCGCTGTCACCTACCTTGATTTTCTTATTCCAGAGGCGGTTCTGGCCTGAAACTTCCCAAAGTTTCCCAAAGAGCTCCAATAACAGGGAGTTTTGCCGCCGGCGGCTTCGCCGGGTGCAGGGCGGACGATGCTGCCGGGTCCTTGCGGGCGACGCGGCGATGCGGTTCGGACGGGCATGGCGGTGGGAGACATCCGTGGAGGCCTGTTGTCTTTCCCAACACATGCCGTGCCGGTGAAGGGCAGCCGTCGCTGGATCTGGGGGGGGCGAGGGGCCGGCCACCGCACTGCTGGCCCTTGGGGACCCCCTGACCTTGCGATGCAGCCCTGCCCGGGGGGGATGCTGGACGTGAGGAGTCCCTGGAGGGGATGGCTGCGAGGTGCCGGGGTCCCCCGCCATGCTGGGGAAGGGTTAGGAGAGCGACGGCCGCTCGTGCTTGCAAGCCGGGCTCCTTCCGTGCCAGGCAGGTATTTTCCCTGCACTAGTTTTTCCCAGCTCTGGCTGGAAGAGCCGGTGCTATCGAGTATTTGCTTAAGCAAAGGGGAAGGGGGGCTGCCCAGCCACTGCGCCCTGCAAACCTCTCCCCTCCCCAGGGCTTGTCTTACAGCCTTATGCCCCCCTAAAAAAAAAAAGAGGGAGAAGCAGCACCCATCCCGGGGAGGTCGATCAGGGCACTGCGAGGTGGGACAAGCCCCCATTTCAGCTTCCCTCCTCCTGCCTCCTCCCCGGGCTGGCAGGGGTCCCGCTGCCTGCTCCTGGCACCCTGGGGAGGCCTCCCCATCCCTCTTGCCTCCCCCCTGGGAGGGACCCCCCGGTGGGGTGGGATCCCCCCAGAGGAGCCTGGTGGGGGGAGCAGAGCAATTTGGAACGGAGGTCACGTCACTCCGGCCGGGTGAGAACAGCGTGTAAAAGGCTCGACGGAGGCCTTATTTGGTAGCGGAGCAGCTCCAGAGAGCCAGGCTCGCGGCCCTCATCCCCATCCCAATGCCAGATCCCTCATCCTGGGGAACCAGGGTGTGGAAAGGGGACCCCAGGGACAGTTTCTGGGGGGAAGATGCCCAGTGGTTGGATAAGGTTTGCCCCTGTGACCCCTCTGTCGCACCACCACCCCCCCACCCCCCGTGCTCCTGCTTGCTTTCCTCCTTGAAGCGCCTGGTCCGGAAGGTTTGGGAACAAGCCCCCGGCCCGTGCCCAGCACTCCTCTGCTCTGTTGCCATCTCCCATCTGCTCCCTTGGCTTTTCGCTGGCTTTTCCTCCACCGCTTCCTCGTTCCAGCCCCGGCAGCTCCGGACTTGCTCTTCCCCAAGGGCTGCTCCTCTCCTCCCGTCCGGTGACGTTTGGCTGCCGGTCCGGAAAAACAGCTATGGGTGGCAGGGCCGGAGGCTGAGCCCGGTCCTCCCGCATCCCAGGAGCGGAGGAACCAGCATCCCTCGGCCTCAGCCTTGTTTATGTTGGGGAGCTTTGCGGGTTGATGGCGTGCGTACACACAGCCCGGGAATCTAAACCCAGCCGAGGAGAACGCTCCATTAGGAGAGACAGTATTTACGCAAGGACTAATCCCTGCGGGGCTGGAATGCACCCCGCCGTGGGGGAGGCAGCACCCCGCTTTGCTGGGGGTGGGGGGGAAGCTCTGCTTGCCCTGTTTTACGTCTCGGTCGCAGCCCCGTGCCCATCGCCTTCCAGCTCCCACCGGGGTCCGGCTGCCCGGCGGTGCCTCGGCGGCAGCGGGCAGCCAAGCGGCTAATCGGCTGGTAGAGAATTAAAGCGAGCCCCCGCTGAAAGGTGGTGGACAGAGAGCTGGGCTTGAAGGAGGCGATTAAATGCCTCGTGAATGAATCACCCGGACGTTTTCCGCCTCTCCCCTCCGGCCCCTGGCCTGTTAACGTTTACCGGGGGGTGGTTTGCACAGGGGCAGGGGACCGTGACCGTGCCAGCGGGGTGCCCAGCACCCCTCGAGGCACCCGGTATCTGAGGGGGGTCCAAGGCAGGCAAGTGCCTCCCTGGTGCCTGCTTAACTTCGGGAGATGAACCTGGCTTGTGGTTTCATGAGAGGAAGAGGAGGAGGAGGGCTACTGGTGCTCCACCGTGGACCTCTCCATGCTGGGGTTATCCTTGAGCCATGGTCTAGAGCCCCCAGCCACCTCTTGGCCCAGGTCCCTGCCCCTCCTTGTGCATCCTCAGCCCTGACTGCCCCAGCAACGCACCCCCTCAGGCCCTTAAATTGGCCCCAGACGGAACATGGTATTTCAGGGAGAGCAGAAGGTGATGGTGGGATGCAGAGGAGCAGAGGTGAGAGGGACGGGCCAGAAGTAGGATGGATACGGCTTCCTAGAGAGAGGAGAGTAGCAGAGGCTATTAGACTACTTTCTGCAGGGATGATAAAAGCCAGGAGGGGACAAACCAGGAACGAGGTGACGGAGGTGGGATCCAGCGGCCCTGGCAAATCTGGGAGCTGTGGGGCACAGCGACAGGAGCAGCGGAGGACTGTGAAAAGGGGACTTTGTGTGTTCCTCTTGGGGTCCCATAGCCGTCATCCCCGCTGAAGGAAATCAAGGTGGTCAGCTGCAAGGTCCTGCACCCATGGCCAGCGGCTTCCCGGAGCAAACCTCGGCACTTCTGACCTGGCAGAAACCTTTGGTTTCACCCCAAATTGTAACAAGGAAAGATGGAGAAATGCTGCTCCAGGAAGAAACTCTGAAAAATGTCTGCGCGGCAGAATTGAAAGGAAACAGTTTGGGCTGCAGGAATCCCACTGCCATGCTCGAGCGCCCTTCGCTAATCCTCGCTCAGGAGCTGTGGGTCTGGCCCCGTCCCACCAGACATCTGAGAGCACGTGTCTCACCTGATCCACCTCTGCGAAGGGGTCGTTTATCCCTATGGAAGAGCATATACCCGCCTGCCGGACGGCAATTTGTCTGCTAAGGCTTTTTTTCCCCCTCAAGGGCAGGATTTTGCCTTAGGAGCATTTCTGGTAGAGGATGGAGGCTGAGCTCCTGGGATCTCCAGCACAGGAAAGCCTGGAGCAGCTCCCTGCAGGCTGAAGCTCCTCTTCCATTTAAGGGCAGGAGTAATATTTCCGCCTAAAATCTTTCCCTTGGCAGAAGGATATCTGTCCAGCCCGACGGGAATTATTCCCGAAGACGCTCCTTTTCTCTGCCAGTCCCACCTCATTTTAACACAGCGCAAACCCTCCCACCTGCTTGTTACCCAGCCCAGCGAAAGGATGCTGTTTATGTAGGACCTACTCAAACATCTCTTTGGCTGGGTACGCCAGCCCCCCACCCCCGGCACCCTTTTGCGGGGTGCAGATGGGGAAGACCCACAACCTCGTATCAACTCCCTCCTCCCCCCCCGGCCCCCAAATATCCTTCTGGGGCTGGAAACCAGCTGGGGGATCCTTTGGAGCCCTTCTCCCTCTCCCGCTCGCCGCTGTATAATTTTACAGTTTAAAACTTGGCCGACCTACGTTTGAACTTTCAAAGAAAACAAGTCATTACTGAAGAGAAGCCCTTCCTTTGCAAGGCTGAATTTCAGAGGGTTTTTTCAGGGTCTTTTATCTCTCCCATCTCTCTGCTGCATGGCTATGGGGCTAAATGATCTGGCGAGCTGGGCTCGTAGGGGTTTGGATTTCAGGGACGCGGCAAATTGGCGGCGGGTTCTCCCCCGGAGCCGGCTCCGACGCCTCTGGTTTCACGCAGCTCCCCTGGGAGAGGAGAGGCCAGCCTGCCGGGGAGGATCGGAGGCTGGAGGGATGGTGCAGATAGGGGGGACCACGCAGGGATGCTCGGCCTCCTCAGGAGGCAAACACAGCCATGAGGGTGGATGTGGCCGGTGCGCCGATTCCCCGGGTAGCAACCACGCTGGACCTGTCTGAAGGGCCATATTTTTTTCCCTAGGAAAGGATAAATTTGCCCTCTTTAGGTTGAATTTCATGGACACATGGGGAGCTCCTCTGGATGAATCCCACCCCAGCCCCTGCTGGGAGAAATTTGGGCAGTGTCTCCAGCAGTGCAGCAGCAGTGAACGCCTTGGGATGCTCCATCACCCTCTGATCTCAGAAGATAAGCAGAAAGCTGGTGGGGGTCCCCCAAGGTGCCTTGGCGGGGGCTTCCAGCCCACCATAGATGGTCCCAGTAGAGAGGACAGGCTACTGGGCTGTGCCTAACTGCAGCCCTGGCTCAGGAAGGGGTGAGGACATGCCTTAGCTGATCCCATCCAGCCTGGAGCTCTCAGCATCCCTCTGGGCAAGGCCCTGAGCATCCTTTCCTGGCCAGAGCAGGACTTCCAAGAGCAGTCAAGCAGGGGATGGCCGTACTTTCATGGCTGGCTTGTTTTCTGGCAGCCCCCATGCACCCAGCGGTGGGTACCAGCAGCGATGGGTATCACCCGGCTGTTGACACAAGGAGTACCTTTTGTTATTTAATAGATACAGGTCAGCCAGAGGTTTTGTTACACAAAGCAGGAATGTTTGCTGCTCCCAGGCTGGGAGATGGGGCAGATAGCTTATCTGCAAGAGAAAGGAGAAATGTCAGCAGAAGAATAGGCCTGGGTTGGCTGTTTCTGGCTGTTTCACATGTCTCTGTCCCAGGGAATGGGGCGGGCAGGGTGCCTGGCCAAAAAATAAAATTAAAAAATAAAAATAAATCAAGGTTTTCCCCTCCTTCAGCCCAAGGCTGGCAGCTTGGCACCCAGGGGTGGGTGACCTTGGGCTAGCCCCTCCGGACCAGCTCTTACAAAGCATTTGAGTGCCTGAGAAAATAATCTACAGCCATCAAAGCTTCCAGATTACCTGCCGGTAAGATGCTGTGGGTGAGCAAGAGCTCACAAGCAAGCCCAGAGCCAAGGGGGACAGCAAGGCAGGGACCCCACTGACATGGGCACCGTCCCTGGTGCCCCAGCAAGAGCAGAGCTGGTGGGTGATGGCAGCCAGGGTCAGATCCACTCACGAGGACACAGCAGGGCTGAGGCTAAGCCAGCAGCTCCTTGCCCAGCAAGGTCTGAGCCTAAATACAGTCTCGGGGCCATGGGCAGGATGTGTGGGTGGGGGGGTCCAGGTGGGGCCGACTGGGGCCGTCGTCAGCCCCAGGTTCCTGTGGGCCCCCCGCCATCGGTCACCAAAGAGTTTGGATGAGTTTTTGGGGATAAGGAGAGCAGGACCAGCAGCAGATCCAGCTGTTGGTCTCCTGCCCTGCACCACTCCCCCAGTTACGAGCTGGTTGTAAAGCAAAACCATCCCCGGCAGGAGTGTTGCCCAGGCGGGGTCTGCCCATCCCCTGAGGAGCCCCTTGTCTCCCCTCGGGGTTGGTGGAAGCAGGGTTTCTGCGAGCTGCCCTGGCTTTGAGGACGTTGCACCACAGCAAACATTAGATCCACCCAAAAAGACTTAAAACCCCTCAGAAGGTGACTTTTAAATCAGGGACAGGCTGCTTAAAACCAGCCCCCTCCAAAACAGGGCCATTCCTCTAGGAGGAAGAGTTGGGGTTTGCTTCTCCTGGTCCTTAATGAGCTGCTGAAATTAAAAGAGAGACAATAGGTGTTGTCTGCAGAGTAAGGGCACTGCTGGGGATGCCAGGAGAGATCCTGTTTGCCAGAGCCAGGTAGGAAGGTGCTGGGATGCTGGCAGCCTTTTTGACCCGGAGGGCACTCGACGCAATGAGGACGGGTCTCCATTACCTTTCCACGGTGTCTTAGCAGCTTGTTCCGCAGTCACCCGAAGGATGTGGACACCCCTCCCAAAAATGCTGCATCCCCCAAGGGTGGCTTAAGGTGTGTGGCTGCCCAGGAGGTTCCTCCCGGGCTGGCATCGTCCTTCTGGTGGGCCATCACTGAAGGCTGCAGGATGCGGGGAGTATCCCCAAGTTAGGGATGAGGGAGGGTCCCCAAGAACCTCCTTTCTTCTTTTCTAGGTGAGGACGCTCTTTGTCAGCGGGTTGCCTCTGGACATCAAGCCCCGGGAACTCTACCTGCTCTTCAGGCCCTTTAAGGTACCAGATTGGGAGGGGAGAGGGGGGCTGGAAGCATGGGCCTGGCCCCCTGCCCCATTCCAGTGGCCCCACCAACCTTGGTGGGATCTGGGAGTCCACTGATTTTCCCCCAAAAATCTAATTTGGTCATTTTATTCACAGAAACAAGTTTCTGTGCATTTTTCTCCCAATAAACCATAGGAAAATAGCATCGGGTACTTTGATTGCACCTGGGTTTTAATTGCACGTTGACTTGCACCCCATTTAGCAGCAGAAGAGCGTTCACTGCAGACCCCTCCAGTCTCTTCACCCTGCCAGACCTGCAGCTCAGTCACTGGCTCTTTTCAAACGCAAAGGATAATATTATCAGGCATCAGCATCCCTACAAAAATCCAATGGCAGTGGGTCCCCGTGCCGATGCTGAGCCGTGGCAAGGTGCCCCCCAGCTGCAGGGCTGCTGGGTGATGGATGCGGGAGGTTTCCCTCTCCAAGGGGCAGCTGAAACATGGGGATCTCCACCAAATACCGTTTTTATTCTTTTTTTGCAGGGGTACGAAGGGTCTCTCATCAAACTCACCTCCAAGCAGGTAGGAGCTGCTCAAAATGGGGTGAGCATCCCATGCCATGCTCCCACCCTCCCCTGGCACCGCTGGTCCCCGGGGCCCGGGGGGGTCCCCCCTCTGTTCCCCGCCGGCGGGATTGATGGTGCCTCCTCTCCTTCCTCTGCAGCCCGTGGGTTTCGTCAGCTTCGACAGCCGCTCTGAGGCAGAGGCAGCGAAGAACGCGCTGAACGTGAGTGCGCCCAGCCACTCCATTTTTTGGGGATATATTTTTTCCCCTCATTTACCCGTCCCCAGATACTCTCTGAATTCCTCTGTCCTGGGGACGCGCATCTCCCACGCTGGCTGGCCCCTCTGCATCCCCATCCCTCCAGCTGATCCCCATCGGCTGCTTCCCATCTGCATCCTCTCTCCCGGGGGGCTGCATCCCTCTCGCCTTTCCCAGGGCCATCTGGGAGGGCTTGAACCCTAAGGATTAGAGCCTTAGATAGGAGTCAGTGAGAGATGTCTTTCCCAGCCTCTCCTGTTTCTTCAGCGGGAAAAATCCCAGCTAAAGCTGCAAAAGAAAAAGTAAATTTCAGTTTCCTTTAGCAGCTCCCTCCTACCTCTGCGGAGTTAACCTCCTGAAAAGTCATGGGGAGAACCGCACGGAGCCAGTTCTCCAATTCCTCCCCGGGTTTTGGTTTGTTTTTTGTTTTTTGTTTTTTTTTTTTTCTTGTCTTCATTTTCAACGTAAAACTTTTTTTTTGGCTCCGCTAATCCCTCTGGATAAGAGCTCTGGCTGCGCAGGATGCCAACTGCCAAATATGGTGCCGATGCTAAAGATGCCGGAGGAATGCGAGCTGCCTCGGGGCCCGGCAAATTAGCTCATTTCAAGGCTGGAAGTTGAAAAAGAAATAAATAATTGGGAGTTATTTTTGCTGCAGGGCTGGCACATGGCTGTGCTCGCCCACCCGCCGTGCCTCCTTCCCTCCCACAGGGCATCCGCTTCGACCCCGAGATCCCCCAGACGCTGCGGCTGGAGTTCGCCAAGGCGAACACCAAGATGGCCAAGAGCAAGCTGGTGGGCACCCCCAACCCCAGCACGCCTCTCCCCACCGCCGTACCTCAGTTCATTGCCCGGGAGCCCTGTAAGTACCGGCTGTGAGTCTCCCAGGGGAGCCCTGCGTGGTCCCCCACACCTGGCGCCGTGGCAGCACCAGCAGGTTTTGGGGTGGCAGGTGCCGGGAGTTGCCCCCACCCTCATTTGCCTCGGGAAAACACCTTATTCAGGCAATTTGATGCTGTGCAGAGATCACGGGTGGATGTAGCAATGCTGGGCCCCCGGCGCAGGATGCTGGAGGGAGCAGGGGTGCCGCGGGGTGGTGGCGATGGGGAACGCCAGGTCCAGTTGGAAGCAGCGGCGCCCGCTTGCTGCAGGCATGGTGGCATGTGCCCGCTGGTGGCCACAGGTCCCCAAAGGCGGTTGCCGGCGCTGGAGAGGACCCAGGGGCAGGTGACAGCCGGCACGGCGCGTGGGAGTGGGATGAGCCTGCGGTGCTGCTTCACTGCACCGGGGCGTTTCTGAGTCGCGGCTGGAGGTCTCTGCGGGACCTCGGCGATGTCTTGCCATGAGCGCACCATACCCGTTTCCATTACTGGAAGAGCGTTTCTCACGTGGACGCCAGTTCCTCGCCTCGCTGCTGCGCGCGGGCATGAGCCGCACGCTCTCCTTTGCGCCAGATCCCTGGGGTAATTAAACCTCTCGGAGACGACGAGCCCGGCCCGGCCCCCCCAGCGATGCACCCAGCCCCACAGCATCGCCTGCCACCGGCCGAGCTCCGCGTTCTCCCAGCGGGCGAGTTCGGCGTTGGCTTTGCAGGTCGGCTCTCGCCGGCGGCACCGGCACGCCACACTTCTCCGGGGAAGCTCCGCTTCTGCTTCAGGGGGAGAAGGAAGGACCGGCGGTGCTGTTGACCGGCACGTGGTGTTGTGGGGGCCCGTGGCCCGTCGGTCGCCGTTAACTGTCCTTCTTCTTTTCTTGCAGATGAGCTCACAGTGCCTGCACTTTACCCCAGTAGCCCTGAAGTGTGGGGGCCGTACCCTCTGTACCCAGCGGAGTTAGCACCTGCTCTACCTCCTCCTGCTTTCACCTATCCCGCTTCGCTGCACGCCCAGGTAATTCAGACCCCTCCGCCACCACTGCGCTCACCCTCCCACCCGCCCCAGACCCCCCTGNGGCACCCAAACCGAGCTGAGCGCTGGCAGCGGGGCGTGCGGGCAGCACCGCCTGCCTCTCCCCAAACACCTCTCTCTGCCTTCCTGCCTTTGCTCTCGCCTGCGCCAGGGGCAGGCGGGGAGGGAGGGATGGAGGATGCTCGCCGGGGCTGGACCATCCCCATCGCTCCCGGCACAGAACGGCCCGTCTGGCTGCCGGCGCGGCACAAAGATGGGGGCTCCCGAGCCCCCGGCCACCCCTCGAGCATCGCTGGGATGCGGCTTGCCAGATGCGGGGTGTGAAGCAAAGCGACTCTGACGGGGAGGAGAGGGCAAGCGAAGCGCAAATGGAAGACCCATCTTTTATTGACGAGGCGCTCTCGTGTCACAAGCGCTTTTCTGCTGGCTGCCACCGCCAGTGGCCCCTGATGGCAGCACGTGGCTGTTAAAAATTAACCACCCGCCCCGGGAAAGGAGCAGGGAAAAGAAGTGGAAATGGAGGTGGTGGAGGATTTCTTTGCAGCGCCAGCCTTCGGGATGTTTCCAGGAGCGGCATGGTGGGGATGCCGGGAAGAGAGCCCCGCTGTGGCGGGGCAGACAGGCAGCTGCCTCTCCAGCAGCCGTGCCGGACTTCATCCCAGCTTTCGCTCCTTGCCGCTG
Organism: Anhinga rufa; assembly: GCA_013400875.1. Taxonomy (NCBI): domain Eukaryota; kingdom Metazoa; phylum Chordata; class Aves; order Suliformes; family Anhingidae; genus Anhinga; species Anhinga rufa. The sequence continues at coordinate 9,979 of VZTV01115186.1, forward strand.
GCTCCGGCTTGGTGGTGAGCAGGAGGAAGCAAGCACACAGAAACAGATTTGCTGGATAAGCTGCATCCGAAAGGCTTTTGGCCCTGACCTGCTGGGATTGAGCCGGGTTATCCGGAGCCACTGTTGCTGGGAGCCGGAGGCAGCTGGGGGCTGGTTTGAGCGGGAGGGTGAGGAAAAGTACTCGGCGTACAAACCAGCTGCAGCCTTTGGATGAAATTCCGGCTTTTCGGGCTCTGCTGTTTATAGAAGAGCAGTGGTAAATATTATTGCAGCTATGTACTTGCTTTGTCAAATAACTGCTAACATGCAGCACCTGCGCTGCTCGGGAGGCCGGGGAAATAGCCGGCAATGGAAATGGAGGTGTAAGGAGGCTCCAAGGCCCCCCCCTGGGAAAACCCAGGCTGAGAGCTGATGTTTAGGCACTCTTATGTGGTTATAGAGCCAGTGCGGCAGGGAGGATGGTGGTGGCACCCTCCCCGTCCCCACCGGGTGCTGCGGTGAAGCAGGCAGCGCTCCGCTGCTGGGGGCCACCGCCTGTCCCCGTCCCCCCGCATGGCTGCCGGCGTTGTGGGTTTGGTGGGGGGTGCTGGAGAGGGGTGCCACTACCGTACTGGAGCTGCTCGCTGCAGGGTGAGCTCCCCAGCTGGGTCCTGCAGAGAGCGGTGGGATGGGGAACGTCAGGACAGCGGGGCCGACGTGCCCTTATCCAGCAGAGCACCGAGCGCCATGGGGTGGGCGGCGAGAGCTGCTGGGTTTTGGCGTCTGACATTTCCCCCTACCCCGTCTCATGTTGGCTTTGGGGGTGTTAAGAAGTGATGAGCCCACCTCCTGCTCGGTGAGATCGCGGTGCTGCCGTCCGGGCTCAGTCCTGCTGCAAGCAGCGATGCCGGGGGCCGTGCTCGGCCCCAGCCAGTGTTACTGTCCGAACCGGGGCTGGGATGGCTGTACTGTTTGCATTTCGACCTTCCTCTACCCTGTGCCTGGGGAAGGCCGGCAAAGGGGAGCCCAGAGGCAGCCAGCTCTTGCCAGGGCACGCAGCCACCACCCCTCTCACCCTGTGCCCTTGTCTTTGCAGATGCGCTGGCTCCCTCCCTCCGAGGCTGGTTCTCAGGGCTGGAAGTCCCGTCAGTTCTGCTGAATGCCGGGTGAGTGCCGCTTCCCTGCTCCCATCCCCCTGTGCTGGTGCGGTTGGCTGGGGGCCACCTCCACCCCTGCCCTGAACTCCCCCCGCCACGACTCTCGGGGTCTCCGGCAGCTCAGGGTGGATGGCCAGACCCTACACCCCCGCTGGCGAGGCCACTTTCTGGCAGGCAGCATAGGTTGGGGTGCCCTCCCTGCCCCCAGGGACGTCTCTGCCACTCTCCACCCCAGCGCTTTCCCAAATAACCCTGGGGAGGATGGAAAGGCAGGTCCACGGCTCGCCGGCCCACGCTGTTGCAGCAGCGGAGGCTGCGTGCCCAGAGGGTGTAGTGATGGCACGGTCCTGCAAATGAAGGCGGCTGCAGGGCCGTCCAGCTGAAGGCAACCTCCGCCTCCCAGTGCAATGCAAACATCGCATTAAATCTTAATGAAAACGCTCCTGGCAGCCCAGGGTGGTGGGGCTGCCAAAAGGATAAGCGTGGCATGATCCCAGCTTGCCCCGATGATCCCAGGTGCCACCCCCCACGCTGCCGCTGCCTGCCCTGAAGCCTCCTGCGCCGTGTCGCACCCATCTGCAGAGAAATCCCAGCGGATCCAACGAGGCGGCGAGGCTGCGGCATCGGCTGCCCGTGTTTCCGTGCCACTGCTCTGCCTGCCCGCCCGGCCCCCGCAGCCCTGTGCCGTGGCCACAAGGCTCGCTCACCCAGGGAGGGCAGAAGGACGGGTCGTGGCTCCAGCCGAGCCGAGACTTGGATCTGAAAAGCATTTACTGGCTATTTTAGGCCCAGCAGATAAAAATAGGGAGCGATGAGGCTTTGGGAACCAGTGGTTCTTCCAAAATATGGAGCGTGCCAATGTTTCCAGCTAAAATGTAAGCAGAGTCTTATTTGGGATGGGGAGATGAGTGAATCCCTTGGAACAAGTCCACCTGCCCGCGGCAACCCTGGTAGCTGCAATGGGCTGCGAGGATGGGCTCAGCCTGGCCAGGAGGGTCGGGTACCTCCTGGCTCCCCGCCAGGCTCCTCCAGCCAGGAAGGACTATGGCAGAGCCCAGCGAAGGGTTTTGTTGCCACCCTGGCTCTCCCACCTGCATCCTCCTTGTATTTGTTGAGTGGAGCCCATCAGGGCAGGGTTAAGCTGTAAACTTCCCCCTTGGGAAGCGCCGACCCCAGCCACCGCAAAATAACCCCTCCCCGCAGCACGCCGACCTCAGCCCCTGGCTGCCCCTGCCAGCGTCCCTAACTCTCCGCTGTGTCCTCTCACAGGTCTCAGGTGTGTGATGGTGGCCTACAGTCAGTCTTGTGGGTATTAATGGAGTCTTCCAAGGCGGCTACTGGGTTGGCGTGCTCTCCGCAAAACCACAGTGTGCTGGTAAGGCTGCAGCACGGCGCCCGGCTGCACGAGGGGAGACACGGCCCCTTGGGCTTTGCTGCTTTGGGGAGGGGGTAGAGGGACGAGGAAGCCGGCGGCGGGACGTCTGCGAGGGGCAGCAAGACAGGCATGTTCTCTGGGATCGAGCCTCGCAGGGTGGCATCGCTGCTACAGCACGGCACGGTGCCTCCAGCACTGAACCATGGCTCTGCCGTTCAGTTTATCGTCGTTATCTGGGGCGAGAGTTTCGACAGCCGAGGAATGCCTCTCGGCTTTGAATTACCCCCAGTAATCTCATCTCGCTGTGTCCTAGCTTCCTGCCTTGGATCAACAAAGACTGAATTCCTCTTAAGTGCAAAATTCAGCTCAAACTTAACTCTCAGCTTCCCAGCTGGTGCCTCCTCAGTTAAAACCTCAGGGGCTACAGCCATCGGGAGGAGCAAACTGGGACCAGTGGGCTCCTTCCCATCTGCCTGGCGGATGGACCCAGGGCTGCTGACCCAGGGCTCTCCCCGTAGGCATTTCCCAGCTTGCCCTTTCCCTGTTAAACTGTCCTTGGAGCGTGGTCCCGCTGGGGGCTGCTCGCCCTCCCTCTCCCCCAGGCTGCGGCAGGGGAGTTTCCCCACGAAGGAAGAGAGATTAACCGCAGCCCCTTTTCCGCTTTGCCTCAGCCCAAGATTGTGGCTGCCTTTTTTTTTTTTTTTTTAACACCTCTCTCTGTTGTTACAGGCTTGAAAAAAATAAAAAAAACACCTTCACACAAGTTTGGATTCCTCCAAGACTTTCCCACAGCCTCTATCACACATCTGCTCTCCTAGAAGAAAAACAAAAAGCATACCTAGTAATAATATTTTCCTCTTTTACACTGTATATTTGTAAGAAAGAGTGTGTTACTTCTGAAAGCATGGTTTGACAGGCATTGCTGTAGTGTTTGAAAAGTCTTTTCAAACAGAACCATAGGAAAGCAGACTACAAACAACAAAAAAAAAAAAAGGCAAAACGAGAGCAAGTATTTTTGTACCCAACCTCCTAAATAGGACAATCTTACACTGGGTCGGACCACAGGCTTTGTGCTTGACTTTTGAATGCCTGTAACTGAGAGTCTCTATCCCCCCCCGCCCCGTCAGCTGCATGTTGAAGGCATGATGTTCACGCGCGTGCAGATGTCAACACACACGATTCGCCTTTGTACGAACTGTGCTCCGGCTGCGTCGGCAAGATATCTGCGGACACCCACAGTATTAACAGTCTTCTTCCCAGTTGTACCAAATGACAACCAGGCAGGACAATCAGAAACTTTCTTATGGTGATTTTTGTTTTTTACCTTAGGGCTATGTTAATAGCTTGCTGTGCAAAGCTTTGGCATGGTACAACGGCTCCGATCAGGGATGGGCAGAGACAGCCCGCACATGTAGCAAGGTGACATTTTGCCGCCTCCTCCTGCCATGACTGCTTGAAGCTGTTACGGGCAACGTAAACTGCTGTATGAGAAAACAAAACAAAAACAAAAAAACCAAACAAAAACCCAACAAACCCTGGGTTCACCAGCTTACTTGAGGTTGGGCACGAGTCCCGAGCGAGCCGAGGGGCTTAGACACGTGCCTAACGTTACGCCAAAGCGCTGGGCTGAGCTTGGGTTTTAGTGTCAAGGTTATGCCGGTCTGGCGGCTCGCTCTGTAGCATTTCCATGTTTCCATGTGCAAAGACAAGAAGGGAGGCTGCTAACGCCCTTGGGGCAGTATTCACAGAGGTAGCGTACCAGCAAAGAGCGCTTGACCTACTAGTCTCTCCTCCTTGCTCCAGGAGGAATTTGGAAAAAGTAAGAGCAAAGCAAAGCAAACCAAAACCTCAAACAGATCTCAGTTTCTTTTAAAAGGGAGGTGCAAAACTTCTCCTTCCATTGCCTTCCCCCCGACCCCATCCCTGCTGCAGAGTACAGCGAGCTCAGCCGCTGCCCGGGCTTCGCCGTAGCTGGTTTCCCAGCTGCACTGAAGACACAGGGTGCCCCCGTGGCCTGGTTAAACATCATAACCTTTTTCTTCCTCCTTCCTTTTATTCTGTGGGTGGGCCAAAATAAGACGGCTGAGATTTCGGCTGCCGGAGCCAGGGTGGGGCAGGGGGGGTGAGATGGTGCAATGGGAAACTGTCCCATTGGGGTCTTCTGTAAAAAGTGGGATTGATAAAGACGACGTGAGAAGAAATCAATTCCAAGACAAACCTCTGAGCAGCTCTAAAAGGAACGATACCAGCGTTTCCAAGCGACGGACTAACTCTTAGCAAACTATTTCCTGTGCTTTGTCTTGTGGAGAGGAGAGAAGCTTCCACATTGTCTACTCCGCTTTTGGAAATATGTTTAAAGGTACTTTTCTATTGTAATTTTTTAAAAATAAAACCAGTGATTATTGTAAGTTACGCACAGAGCGTCATCGTGTGCTGTGTATCTGGTTGGGAACACGGAGGAGGATTCCAACACACACCCTTCGGGGCCGTGGGGAACAGCAGCCTCCTTCCTCCCTCAGGGTATTTGAAGGCAACGCTCCGAGGGACGCAGCAATTTTTCAGGGCAGATACCGTCGTCCCACCTGGTTTGCTTGGATCTCTAGGAAAGCTCCAAAATCCAGGCTGGAAGGATCAGCAGGCTTTTAAAGAAATGACTCCCAAGTTTACAAAGATGTTATCGGTTAGTTTCTAAACCTACTAATCTTGGCACGGAGCACAGGAGCTAAGCTGCGATTTTCCATGAGCTCAGCCACAGCAGAAGCAAACGTAACCTAGAGACGAAGGGCCGGATTATTTTTTATTTTTTTTTTAACAGAGAATTTTGAAAACCTCGGTTCGTAAGCCCAACCTAGAAATTCCTCCTCCTTCCTCCACTCCACCGCCGCCCTGATAAACGTGACCAGCGTCCCCAGGAGCCTCAGCCAACAGGCTAGACTCTGAAAACAAAGTACCAAGAGCAAGCTTCAGCTTAGCAAACGCAGCCCAGAGAGTGATGTGTAAAGGACATCATTAAAGCAGGCTAGAAACTTGTCGAGGGTGGAAGAAAAAGGCACGGTGGTGTTACTTGAAACCCCCGGCTGGCAGGGATAAGCCAAGGAGTTAAGCCCTTAATGTTGGATGCTAATCCTCCCGCGGCCGCTGCAAGTCACAGCTTTCTTTCCGAGTTGCGTTCAGGGAGAGGTTTGTTGGCAAGCCCGGGGCAGGAAGGGAAGAGAGCGACAAGCTGCGAGCGCAATGCGAGCATGCTGCGCAGCCCAGCTGCTATTCAGAGCGGCGGTAACTGGCTGACACCACTGTCCCAGGCACCGCTTTAGTGACACACGCAGATGCTTTCGGGAGCTGATTCAACAGCAAACATCCTCCGGCTAATAAAGCGATGAAACACACACGCATCCTCCTGGACTTTGCTTGGGCACAGCATCAGCTCCGAGATCTGCCCTGCGAAAGGAAGCAGGGCCTGGCTGAAAATATTTAACCTCTTAAACCATTTTTATTTTGTTGTTGTTATATTTCCCCTGTAAGCCGAAACGTTTTCAGCTCCGTGCTGATTGGCATTGCTCTCATCAGCGAGGGGCGGGAGCGGCGAGCTGCTCGCCGGGCCCCAGCATCCCCTTTGCCTGTGGTGACCTTTCCCCATGCGGCCGGGGGAACATTCCTTCCCCGTGACCGTCAGGGCGCTTACAGGAAGGCCCGAGCTGCTGGCTGATACCGGGAGATTGCAAAACAGGACCAGGGACTCCCAGGCCAGTGCTGGCATCCGATACCAGGGATAAGTCCCGGGGGGTATGAAGAGGCAGAGCTGGAGAAAACCAAAATGAGAAAATTTCTCACTCTCATTGTTTCCACTTTGCCAAGTCTTTCTCTCCCCATCCCCCTAACACCAAGACTAAGCTTGGGGGGGG
>VZTV01115199.1:0-14555 GCA_013400875.1 Anhinga rufa
AGAGAAGAGGATGAAGAGACAAATACCTGAAAATTATAAAGATTTACAAGGGGGTGAATGGAAAAAGCGACAAGGCAATCCTCGGACACCAGCCTGAAGGCAAAGGAGTAGAAATACTTTGCCCACAAAGTGGCTTCATCGAACTGTGGGACTGGTCACCAGAGGAGACTCCTCACCACCCTGACGGCTCCCCGGGGTCAGGTCAGCAGCCCGGGAATGGGCAGCAAGCAAAAAATAGGATCAGCTCCAGATCAGTCCTGCTGGGGCTCGGGCCACGCTGGTGCTTGCGCCGAGCAACGAACCTGGCCCAGGAGTTTGCCCGGCTCTCGCAAGCAGCGGCTCTTCCCTCCCCCGGCAGAGCCCTTTGATGTGCCACGTCTGTTTGACCATCGCAATCAAGCAACACGTCGAGGTCCGTGAGACAAGAAAGTCACGTCCCACAAGTTCTGCACGGCTTTCCGCGGAAGTTGGAGAGCTTTCGGATGAGGGAAAGAAAAGGGAAGAGGATCAAGCTGGGCACCGTGTTTGAGTCCTTCACCTGGAACTTCCTGGGAGATCTATGGAGCTTTCTGGGGATCCACGTGCCAACAGTTTCTGGAGGTTTTTTCCTAGAGCCGTGAATTTGGGGAGGAGAGTGTTCCTCTTAAATCTGTCATCTCTATCCTTTCTTCCAATGCCCCACTGTTTTTTAGGAATTTTCCAGATCTTCTTAGGAAATCCTCAGCCTAAAACCTCTTTACATTTTTCACAGGACTTTCTGTGACTTGCATCTAGAACATTTCCAGCAATACTCAAGGGCTTCACGGGACTTCCCCCATCTGGAACATTTCAAGGATTCCCCTAGAGCTTCATTGACCTTCCTCCATCTAGAAACTTCCCAGGGATTTACGTTTTCCCTGGAGATGTTTTCTGGTATTTCCTTATCTACAACCTGTGTAGGAGCATCCCAATGCATTTCAAGAATCTCAAAAGGGCTCTCAAGAAATTCCTCAGTCTAGAATCTTTTTATGAAATTCTCCAAATGCTTTTCAGAAACTTCCCCACCTAGGAAAAACTCATTCTGGGGTTTGTCTCAGACTTTTCCGCTCCCTTCTAGAAATTCCTCAGACAAGGACCTTTCAGGCAATCTTCCTGGTGACTTCTAGCAATTTTCTTTGTGCTTTCCAGGACTTTTTCGTGTGCACTTCAGGAACACCCTCAATGTTCCAAGGAATTTTCCAAATGCTTTTCAGGAAGGTACTACCCCTGCTTTGTAGGAGTTTTCCCAAGCCCTCTGATTTCTGCAGCATGCCCGCTGGGCTACCAACCTCCCTGGACAGCCCAAGTCAGCACGGCGGAAGGGAAGTCTCCCTTTTCTATCTCACCCCCTTGAACCGTCATGACATCTGGATGGAGAGTAAAGGTGCAGCACCCCAGGACGCAGCTGCGGTGGAGCAGACTCGCTCCATGGACGTCGGTGCAGCCCCACCAGTTTGCACCAGCTCTGCGTGACGCATGTGTCGGTGGCACATGGAGGGGTTAAGCCCACAAGCCCCGCAGAGCTGGGAGGGAGCAGGGGAAGCATCTCTGCAGCACCCACAACCTGGATTCGTCCCTTGTCTGCCCCGAGCATGGCCGTGGGGCAGGTCGGTGCTCTCCTGGGACCTCTTCCGCAAGTCCCCAGGGGCCGTGCCGGAGCGAGCAGCCCAGCCTGAGCTCCCCGTTGGGTCCAAGGAGGCCGATCTGTCACTGTCATGCTGAGAACCGTATTCTGGGACGCGAGCCACACTTCCGCTCCTTCCCTCATTCATCACGGCCAATTAGCGGGGCGCACATGGTCTGCAGGCACCGGGGTGCAGCGGCAGCCAGCGCTGTCACAGGCGCATGTGGCCAGATGCGAGGAGAGAAGGAAAAAGCAAAGCTGTGAGCAAGGCAAGGCAAACCGAGGTGCTAAGCACCCAGGTTACTGCAGAACATCTCCCAGCCAGACCGGCCGCTCCCGACGCTGTCTGCGGGGCCACCGTGGTCAGCCCCCGCTGAGGTCCCCAGGGCTGCTCAGGGCTCTTCGTAAGCCCCTCCTGAGAGCCTGAGAGCTGGGCTCTGGGTGTCTGCTTTGACAAATTCAGCAGCCGCTGAACCAAGCATCCTCTTGCTTTGCAGCTTTGCACCGGCGGTCGCAGAGCGAGCATCTCCCAGGGGCTCCCCGGGGAGCTGGGGGGGCCACCCGAGGGTCTTGACACCCCACCATGGTGTGGGGTGACCCACAGAGAGGAGGAGCAGAGTCTGCAGGAGCGGGCAGCTCTCCCCCTGCATGACCCCTGGGCGCCCACCACCCACCCCTGCCCAAGGGCTTTGGTGCAAATGGGCCGCCCACGGGGCAGAAAGCACCGGGTCCCCCTTTTACGGGTGCAGAGGAGAAGTGCTGGGGAAAGCTGGGTGCTGCACCCCCAGCGCTGGATTTGGGGAGCCCCTGTGGGCACGGCCAGGGTCCTGCCACCGTCCCCCCGCCAGCTGAACCCTGCCTGGCCGCTGACTCACCCCGGGCGGGATGGGCACACCTCTTCTACAAATATTTTCTGAAATGAAATAGCCGAGGCCATATTTACTCTGTTTATCTTCCTGACATTATTTATTTCCTACCTGTCGATTAGAGGCTGGGGGACTGTCAGCACCGGGACTTGGCTTGAGCACGCCGCTGGTGCCGTGTTGACTTTGGCAGAGGGAAGGAGAGCCTGGGCCAGCCTGCACGGGGTGGGATGCAAAGCGCCGCCGTGGTGCGCAGCGCCGTGTGGCGAGGAAGAGGAGGCGAGGAAGAAGCAGGCACAGCTGCAGCATCGAGGGGAGGGAGAGCTGGCTCCGGGTCTCCTGGGAGAGGAGCTGCTGGACTGGGGGGAAAGCACACAGGCACGAGCGAGGGACAAGATGGGGTCCCGCAGCCCCATTTTGCAGGAACTGGGGCCGTGACGCCCCCGGGGAGCGAGGGCTGGAGCAGCAGAAAGAGCCTCTCCTCCCGCCCCGGGGCTAATTCTGCAGCCAGGTGGTTCACAGCAATCCCCAAAGGGCAGCGGGGCCAGGGGTGGTTGGGGGGCAAACATGGTCCTTCCTCTGGACGAAGCAGCCCCAGCGCCCACCTTTCTCCTCCTCCTCCTCTCCCACCGTTGGACCTGCAGTCGGCGGGACAATAACCTCCTGCTGACAACAACCCCCCGAGTGCAAAGCAGCCCAAAGTACCCCAAAAGCAGCGCTGGCTCTCTGGCCCCGCAGAGGAGCCACCGGCCCACACCTGGGCGCTTTGCACGAGCTGCCAGCCCACGCAGGGACACGGGCGAGGGGTGGCACCTGCAGCTGGGGACGGGCCAGCTCAGGCAGCGGGGTGCTGCACCCACGGGACTGACCTGGAGGCACCCGCTTGTGCAAGAGACAGCTTGGAGAGGAACTGGAGGATTTGGATCTTGTTTCTTGCTTAATTCCCCTGATATCCGATCCCTGGGGAGGAAGAAAGGATTCCTCTGCCCCTGTCAGAGAGGACTTAAGACTGGTGACTAAGCAGTGCTGAAGCATCTGCGTGACCAGCTCTGAGCCCTTCCCAGAGCCCTGATGCTGCGGATGATGCCTCGGGCTGTGGGTGCAGGATTAGGGTGGGCTCCCGGGGTGGTGCACGGCCCTGATGTGCCTGGGTGAGCGGGGACAGAGGGGACAGCTGCTGGTGGCCACCGAGCCCCGCTGCTGCAAGGGAGCATCCGTCCATTTAGTTTAACGAAGCTGATATCACGTTGCTGTTTAACTCAAGCTAAGGCCACTTTCTCTCCAAATCCTCCCTAATTCCTCACAGATATTGATTGTACCCAGGCCTCGGGAACAGCAGCTCTTCCCGACGTCCCATGCCGAGTGCCTTCCCCGAGGGCCTGTTTGCACCAACAGCCCTTGGGCTAAATAAGCCCCTGGCTTGATGCGCTGACTTAAATTAGATTTGGGCCCTCCATCCCTTCTCCACCACTTTCTTCTCACTTCCCTAAATATGTATCACAAAGAAAACATGAGGGATTTGGAGGGACAGAGTTGGCTGCCTTCTCCAGGCAGCTTGGACCGCGGGGTAGGGGCTTCGCCGGGGGGGTCCCTCTCCCAGTCACCTGCCGCCTGCAGAAGAGTGTGTGAGAGAGGGTGGATGCAGCTCTGGCATCACCGTCGTCATCGTGGCTCGGATGGGCTTTTTGGTCCTTGCTGCAGGGCTGGGGATGCTGCAGCTGAGGCGCAGAGTTAAGTTAAGCTGTTGTCAGAGTCCTGGGGGCTCTGCAGGGCTGTGACGCCCTGAGCAGCCTCACCTGGGGCTCCCCACACCCGCCTGTGGCTCCATTTAAGCTCAGGCTGGAGCCCTCAGCCTCTTCCTTGCCTCGGTGCAGGCATGTCCACCTCTGGCCCTGCCTCTGGGATGGACCTCAGCCATGCAGCCCAGGTAACTTGTTTCTGGAGGGGGACCACCCTTTGTAGCTTGCCTCCAGCCCCAGCTGTGCTCCTGGGGGCTTTGGGGCTGTGGGGCAGCTGTGCCTCCAGCCCTGGCAGCGTGCAGAGGCCAGCCAGGCTGCCCTGCCTCTCCCTCCCTGAGCAGAGGCGTCCTCGGAGGTGGGTAGGAAGGAGGTGGGCTGTGCACACCCCACGGCGGTGATGCTCTGCGGGGGCAGCTCACAGGGGAGCCTGAGCGGTGAGCTCAGCCGGGGGTTTTGTGCTGACCTTTTAGCTGAATACCACTTTAATGAAATCGCAGTTTCAAGGGAAAGGCAGGAGCACTTGCTCAGCCTCTCCACAAACAGCTCGCTCCCCACGGGGCCCTGGCTCAGCAGGCGGGCGAGCATCCCATGCAGGCAGCTCTCTGGGCAGGGAAGCTCTCCCCTGGCCGGCGCGTGGCTCCTGCGATGGGGAGAGTGGAGCTGCCCACAGCATCTGCACCCAAGGGTGCTGGAAGTGCTTCACGGCACGGGTGACAGCCAGCTGGTACAACCACCGTGCATGGGGTAGGAGCTTCAGGGCTGTCATCGCTCCTGCGCTGTATACACAGATATGCTGCCTGTTCCCCTGGCGGGTGGGATGCTGGGGGTGTGCAAAGGTACGCATGGTGTGAGCTGAGCAGAGGCTGTTATTGCAGAGCCACTTCCCAGAGCAAACACGAAGACCCCGGGCAGTGCCCTTTGCCCGCAGCCGGTGACCTGTGGGCAGCACATTGCGGTGGCCCCGGTTTTGCAGAGAGCTTCGGGCTGCAGATCCTTCCTCAAGCAATGATTTATGGTCGTCTCTGCCTCAAGCAGGCAGAGACCATCTGCCTGACTGCCCGCAGCGCCCGGCCCCAGCTCGCCACCCTGCTGGGGTGAGGGGCTGCCTCCAGGAAGGCATGAATCAAAGCTTCAGAAATGCCCTTGGGGAAACCCCCGAGGGGTTTGGGGGAGCCCCGTGGGCCCCCCGGCCATGCAGGTGTTCGGACACATGGTCCTGGAGGAGGGCTGGGGTCGGGCAGGGGCTGCCCGGCCCCTCTCCTGCCCTGGGGATTGGCAGGGTGTCGGGGTGCCCTCAAGGCAGGGGGAGCAGTACAGAGGCACGGCTGTACCCTGTGCTCCCCGCAGCACCCTCCCGGGGCATTGCCAAGAGGCTAACCTTGCTCGCCTTTGCTCTCCCCTCCCTCCTGCTGGGGAGCGCTTGTTTCAGCAGGGGTTTGGTTATGTATTTTTCTTTTTTTAATTAATCTGTTAATGTTTATGCTGCTCCGTGCCTGAGTCAGGAAGGGCAGGTCAGAGGCAGCTCCCAGCAGGTGAGGCCGGGGGGTGCAGGGACCTCCCCTCCCCTGGCACCCAGGGTTGGGGTACGACCCCCTCACCAGGCAGGAATTGCTGACTGGTTGGGAACAAGCGGTTAAGCAGAGCTGGTTTGGGCCAGGTCTGGGGAGGGAAGGCTCTCCTGCCAGCCTGCCCACGCCGCCGCTGTGCCCGTGCCCTGTGCCCTGGCTGAGGGTGGCACCTGGGGATGGCATCACCATGCCCGCCTGGGGGCTGCCTGCCCGCTCCCCCTGCCCAGGCAGGTGCCAGGGTTTGCTCCGGGGAGCAGCCCTTTCCCCGTAAGCTCCCATGGGTGCGCCCAGCCTTCCCCCTCCTCGCATCACCCCCGCAGCCTACCCAACCCCTCATTGCTCATTAACCAACTCTTGTACCAAAGAATAACGAGCCGTAAATCACACCAGCAACCTGCCTGGACTTTAAACGCCAGCCCTCGGTGGCGGTGCCCAGCAATCCCACAGCGGGAAGGGGGAGAGTCCCCCGATCATCCTGACCCGGCCTCCTCCCGGCTGGCTTTCCTTGGACTTTTGCATCTTGCAGGCTCTGACTTAATCTTGGAGCAAACAGTCGCGGAGATAAGGAGGCCAGGTGACCTGCCCGAGCCCCTCTCCCTCCAACCCACACATCACCTTTGTTTTCCCTGTGCCAAGCCCTGCAGGTGTTTGCTCTGAGATCAGCCCCATCGCCCTGGGATGCTGGAGCAGCCAAAGTCTCCGCTGGCGGAGTGGGACCAGCACCGGCCAGCAGCACCCCAGTTCCATCCCAGTTATCCACGTGCTGCCCTCAACAGCACCGGGTGCCCCTTGCCAGGGCCGTGGGCTCTTCCCTTGTGTTTCCCCCAGCCCTGCCGCAGCATCCGAGTGTTTGCGGCTGGGGCGAACATGGGGCAAAACATGTTCACTTCCATCCCGGGCGATGAAATCTTTCATCTCCTCCTTTACCTCATGCTCGCCGCAGGCTTCACCAGCTCAGGGCCTTGCCGCAGCCCTGCTGATGTGGGATAACTCATTAAGTAATGATAACGCTGTTAAGTAATGATAACGCCGTCGCACCGTTTCCGCCTCCGTGCTGGCAGGGCTTCCATGGGCACCTCTGACTCAGCCAAATAAACGGGGTGAGGTAAAACAGGGGGGTGGGACTGGCCATAAAACGGCCAACACCTCCCCCACATGCAAGAAAGATGGAAAACAGCGTGTTTTCAGAGCCTTTCATTGAAATTGGAGGGGGTGGGGGGGACAGAGAACAAAAAAAAATGTTTCTTAGAGTGAAATGGGGGAAAAACAAACTCCTCCCAAAATTTTCGTTTTCAAACTTTCTCTTTCTCCACCCAAACTCTTCCATGTCAAGACTGACAAAAAGGCTATTTCAACCTCAACATCTCTCTGGCGCAAGGCGGGGAGGACTGCGTGTGGCAGCCCCACAGAGGAGGGACTTGGTTAACATCACCCTTTCTCCCGTCCAGATGCCGCAACCTCCTGTCCGTCCTCCCCCCAGCACCCTTTGCTCAGGGAGCCCTCACCGTCCCTTTGAACATCCCCCCAAGACGCACTTCTGGGACACCTGAAAGACATTACCCGGTGGCTGCTCCGTGGGAAGGGGAGCGGTGGGGTGGCTTCAGATGTGTTTACAAGAGCGACCTATCTTTGATCAAGACCTTTGCCTGCTCCTCTCGGCCTCTCCGGGTCGGTGCACAAGGGCAGCGCTTAGCATAACGCTGCAGGACTGCCCTGCACCCAGAGCCACTTCAGTGCAGGGGCATCCCACCCCCCTTCAATTGGGCCCTCTCCTGGGACACCCCATGGGGACCCTCTCCTACCGTGCCCTTGCACGCCCTGTCCTGCCGTGAGCAGCGGCTGTAGCTCTGGGCGTTTGGTTGTAGACATCAGCCCCATGAAACAAGCCGTCTTTCCAAATTGCAACAGCTACGAAAACGGCTGTAACCTCTGCGCGGGCAGAGAGAGGAGCTGCTGCTGCCACGTGCCCGTGGCTGGGGACTGCAGGATGCCCTCCCCACTGCCGCCATCTACACAGCTCGTGGGTGAGGTTTCTGGTGCTCTCCCCACTGCTGCCCCGTGGCAAGGGGCTGCCGCAGCTCAGCGCTTGCTGGGCACCAGGCGATCGCATCAGGCAAGCGCGGACCCGCAAAGCTCATCAGCTGCCTTGGACAGGCCGCGTCCTGGCTTCGCGCTTCGTGTGCCAGGCAGCAGCATCGCCGGGGGATCAACGTCGGGGTGCCTGAGCAAGGGGCGTTTTTCTGGGGCACCAGAGTCCCGGGAGCCGCGAGGACAAGACAAACTGTGTGTCCCCCTTGCTGCATCCACCTGGTTCAGGAGCAAAGTCCGGTGGTGCCGATGTCTCACAGCCCTGCACCAAAATAAGCCTGGTCCCCTGTGAGCCCCATGCAGGTGCCTGCCCGGGGCCAGGGCATGGTGCTTCCCTGCTCACCACGCACACGCATCTGCGCCGGGGGGTTTAATCGGCTTTGCAGCCGCGTGAATCTCCTCAACATCGGGTCTCCGCCGCGTGCGTCTCCCCCGCGGGTCGGGGCCTTGTCAGCAACGGCGCAGGAAGGACGGCTGTGCTAAATCGTGCGTCCCCACCACACATGCTGCTCCGCTCATCGCCCCTTCCCTCCCCAGCCCCGCGCATCCTCTCAGGACGGGGCTGTGCAAGTGCTTCCAGACACGGTTCAGGGCACCGGGGGCTTTCCTGGCCCCCCCGCCACCGGCAGCACTGGGAAGATGGGAAAACAAGACCCTGGCCCAGCTCTGCTTCAGTGTCTGGTCATCGCTGCTGAGCGAGTGGGTCAGTGAGGCAGGGTCCTGCCTGCAGTGTCAGAGCCCTCTTGCTGCAGGATCACGGCACTTGGGTGTCGGGTGGTCCCCAGCCTGCAACCCCAGGTTGCAAGTGCTGCCGGGCACCTGCAGCTGCACCGTCAGCTCCCCAGAGGGGCTGAAATCCCAGCAAAAAGGATGGGTTGCCACCAAAGGTGGGTGGGCTTGCAGCTGGGCCAGAGCCGCGAGCACTGTGGGTGGGGTGAAGCTGCTCTCTGTGCCCTGGTTCCCCCTACTCTGCACAGCCTGCGGTGGGAAACCAGCCTGGGAATACGGGGCTGCAGGAGGGAGCGCCCCAGCTTGGGGAGGAGGGAACAGCTAGCCCCCGCCGCGCTCCCACGGGGACTGCGGCTTCTTGCCGGCCGCTAGCACTGCCACAGAAATGCCCCTCAATGCTGTGCGGCACCGCTGGGCTTGTGTCCCTGCGCCCCAGCAGACTTCCCTGCCCCTTCCCCGCCGGCACAGCCCCCTTCCCTGGCATCTCAGGGTGGCGGCTGGCGCTGCACCCAACCGAGGTGTGCGCGCATGGCAGCCTGGGTCCTGCAGGGACGTGCCCTCCCTTGCACGGGACAGCAGAGATGGAGGTCTTTTGTCTTGTAGGGTTGTTTCACAGCACCGCGGTCTTCTCCTGAGCAGTGGCGCAGCCAGCTGTGCGTCCGCCCGCTCCCCAAGTCCTGCACCCCGCTGGCTTCTCTTTCGCCGCCCTGAGCCCCCCGGGATGGAAAGCTGCGGTCCCCGCGCTGCCGCAGCAGTGCCGCGGTGGCCAGGAAATGCCATCGCTCGCCCTTCCTTCGGGCCAGCCCTGCGCAGCCACCAGCCTGGTCACCCAGGAGCAATCACCGCTCGGAGCTGCTCAAACGCCTCTTTCAGCTTCTCCTCCTCCACCAGAAATCCCTTTTCCAGAGGAGCCTTGTGAAGCACCTCAAGTCTTTGGGTTCAACTATATGTGTATAATGAATTTGTCCCATGATTAATCTTTCCGAGAATCCTCTGCAGATCCACTTTGCGCTGGGGAGGCGACATTTCGGCTATTGCTCCAAATTTCTCTGGATTAGCAATTAAGACATCTTTTCTCACTTTATATCCAACAGAGAGAACTTCTGCTAGACCCATTACAGGTTTCACACAGCCTCGCTCTTTGTACAGGAGATATTTCCTCTGCAGTATTTTCTCCAATCTTTCACTGAGGTATTTTTTTAGGTACCACAAGTTTAATTAAAACGTTATTCGTTATAACTTTAGCACCTAGTAACGCCTCAAAGACTTCGCAATCCCTCTTTGCAAAGTCATGGGGGCAGAATACCGAAGGGCTCCGATGCTGCCTTGAAATGAGTCGAAAGGCTAAAATTACCACCTCGCAGCTCGATCCACCCAACGCGATGTGCCAGCACCCGTCCCCCGTGAGCGCCTGCCGCCCTCCTTCAGCCCTTTGCTGCTGCTGCTTCAGCAGCGCTGGTGGGGCAGAGCTTGCCTTGACGGCTCCTTGCAGGAGGATCCCCGGGCACTCCAACCCCATCCTCATCATCCTCAGGGGGCTCGGCTTCTTCCCCCGGCCCAAGGCTCCTCTCGCCCCTCTCCATCCAAATCCAGCCGCGTCTGCAGAGCTGGGCAGCGAGGATGTCATATCTCAAAAAAAAAAAAGAAAAAGGCGCAGGGGAAGGGGAAATAATTGCAAAGAAGAGCTCAGGACAATCAAAACGTGCTCTCCCCCTATTTTCATAAGCTCTTGTTTCAGTCGTGACGGCCATTTATTTTTAAATATGTTTTCCTATCATTAACTTTAATTTCAGGATTTTTGAAACAGAAAAGAACTAAACATTCAGGAATTTGGAGAGTTTTTCTCTTTTTTTGCAGTGAAAAAAAAGAAAACAGTGCTGATCTGTTCATGACAAAGTTGATGAATTGGCATTTTTTAATAGAAATTTTTTTTTCCCTTGGCCACTTCCCAGCCCGAGCTATTTAGTCTAGCAGCTGAACTGCTTCATCCTTCTGGAGTCTCGGAGGAGGGTGGCCGTCCTTGGCGCCCTCTGATGCGCCGGTGACTTCGGGAGCCCTCTGGGGCGGCGGCAGCTCCCTCGGCCCTGCCCGTGGATGGGCTGGCTGGCGCCGCCGTCGCCCGTACGTTCGCTCTGAAGGAGCCTGGTGCAGAGAAATCCTCTCTCTCCTCTGCAGTGTCCTTCCCTCCTTCATTTTTTCTTTCATTGCCTGTGGGTTTCTCGTGGAGGCACGAATTCCCTTGCAGCCCTTCTTCCTCTGATGTGCAAGAGGACTTTGTTCCCTACCCTTGCCTCAGTCTCACTATATCCCCGCTAAGCCACATCTTACAACTGACCTACCATATTTTCTGCTCCTCTCTCTTGCCTTCAGGCAAGCTGGGTTTCCTGATGCTGAAAGAAGCCTTTTTAGCTCACATCCCCACGGGCTCCTGCCCTCTGCCTTGCCTTTCCCTTTGCCGCTCGCATCCCTCCTCTGCCGGCGGAGCTGCGGCCGCCGCCGTGCCGCGCTCACCGCTCTCCGGCCAAGCTCGGACTTCCCGCGTCCTCCCCGCTGGTGCTCAAGGACTCTGCCTTCCCCAAAGCGTTGCGGCTCTTGGCACCCCTGCCGGCACCCTGCCCCAGCGCTGCCACCACCACCGCCCCCACGAGCCGCTGCCGACGTCCCGCCTGGGCCGTTTCCGCACGCTGGGATGGTCGTGTCTCGTCCCAGTTAGAGCGTGGGGCCACGCTTGGAGGATGCTGGTGAGGGCTTCTGCAGAGGAGCGTGTCCTTCAGCGCCGCGGGGCCAGGACCCGCAGCCCTGCCGGGGGTCCCCAGCCCGCTCAGGCACTGGGGCTCAGGCGGGGCAGTGGGAGGCAGCAGCCTCCAGCGCCGTAGCAAAGGATTCGGAAAACAAGGTCATCACTGGTGAGCGCATTAGATGTGCACGGCACTTTTCCTGCCTCACCAGGGAATCGATTCCTAAGGATGCAGGCTGCCTTAATGAGGGGGGTGCTGGGAGCGAGAAGGGGGGGGGATGCCTTTGCCTTCCCTTCGCACGCACCCAGGGCGATGCTCTGGCAAGCCAACACCAGCTCCAGGAAGGTGCCCCCATCTCCTTCCCAGGTGGAGAGGGGCTGACACTGGGCAGCATCTGAACACGCAGCCTCAATATATCAGGAGAAGGAAAGAGACCCCCAGGGTCCCGGACCTTTCAACAGCCAGATTCAAAATACCCATTCCTGTTACCCAGGTACTTACTCATTTCCAGTTGATTGAAACATAAATACAGGTCCTCAGCCTGATGAATCGCTTCTGCTCTGCGCGGCATTTACCTTTGAGGGGGAGTGAAAAGGAGAGGAAATGGTTTCCTATGCGCTTTCCACCCAGCCCTCTGCCCGGAGAGAGCACAAAGCACATGGAAAACATCATTGCTCTGCGGATAAGATACCGATTCGCCTTCTAGACCTGCTGCTATGGTCTTAGGAAAGTCATTTATTTCATCCCTTTCTATCTCAGCTTTTCTTTTCACCATTTGTCCTTCCTATTTAGATTTTAAACACCTGTGGCTGCTTTTAACCATTTGTTGCTGATCGGGGGATCATTAAATAACCCTTGTGCCAAAGAAGCGATGAAGACAGCATAGAAAAACCCGGTTGGGAAGCAAAACCACCAGGACCCTCGCTAGCCCTGGTGCTGTGGGGACCCTGCGTCCCCAGCGCAGGAGCACGTGCTCCTGCCCCAAAACCTGTGCCCTGCGCCGGGTTAACAGCCAGCGACCCCGGGGAGGGAGGCGACAAGCCTGGAGTGCATCGGGGAGCGATGAGAGGGACCCTGGCAGGAGAGGGCACGGCCGCTGCGACGCTCAGCCCTTCCTAGGGCCTCGATAGCGGGGCTGAATTCCTAGATAACCCCAGGCAGATATACAGCCGGGCTGAAGGGACCTGCCCTCCCTCCTCCCATGAATTAAAGCAGCCCTGGCAGCCGAAGCCCTGGGACATAAATTAGCGATGGAGATCAGAGGCAGGAGCCAGCCCTTGGCTCGGAGAGGCCAGGAGCGGAGCGCTCGGGGAGCTGCGGGTGCCCATCCCCAGTGCGGCGGCGCAAGGATGCTCTTTGCCTCCAGAACGGCAGCGAATTCCTCGGCGGGCTGGGCGCTCGCTCCCCTGCCAGGCATGAGGGGATCGTTAATACGTGCTGACACCGAGGTCACGGGTCAGGCACCAAACCGTCCCGCAGAGCCGGGGGAAGTGGCCTTTGCAGTGACACGCAGCCGCCCGAGGCACCGCCGCGATGCTGCGCGGGGGGACGGCCGGGGCTGGGGCCCGGGCAGCCTGCGCCCCTGGGCTCGGGGTGGTCCCGGGTGTCAGCCAGCCTCCCGGGAAGGGATGCAGCCTGCGGGAACTGGAGGAAAGCAAACCCGTGTCTTCCTTTTCTTAGAGGTCAGGCAGTGAGGAGGTAAAAGTTTCCTATGCGCGTGCATCCACTCTTTTCCTCGTCCCTTCCTTGCTCGCACGTGTCCCTCGTTTGCTAAAACCTTCAACCTTCTAGCCAGAAATTTCCTAGGACAAGAAACTGTGTGATAGGAAAAAACCCCAAAGACAGCATTTGCAGCCTCCGCCCAGGTGTGCTGCTGGCCGCCCAGGGCGGTGAGCACGGCTCGCCCCAGCTATTGCTCAGGTCACCCCACGAGCCCGTGCTCCCCTGAAGGTGTTGGGGTGCTTCTGCATCGGGAGAAGACCCAGGGTCCGGGCAGGGACCCTGCAGGCAAAGGCAGCCTCACGGCTTCGGAGAAGGCAAGGAGGACTGTAAACCCCCCCTTCCGCCGACGGGATCCCCCCGAACCCCCCGCGTCACCCCGGCTGGCAGCGTGCTAATAACCCTTGGCGCCAAGCTCGGGCGAGCCCGGCCGTCCTGCGCCGTGAGCGCGTGGGTCACTAATGAGCCCCGGCGCTCATTAGCCCCAGCTGCGGGGCCGGGGCCGTGCTCCCGGCCGCTGTCAGCGGGCGCAGGGTTGTGTGTTCGATTAGTGCCCCACGGGGCCGCCGTGCACCCCCCCATCCCACCCGCCGCCCCCTAAATAGATGAGACGTGACCTAAAAGCGCATCCTGCGAGTGCGTACGGCTTCTCCGACACCACCCCATTAACCGCCCGGGGCAGGAGAGCCCGCGTTCATCTGCCAGCATCCCCCAGCGCTCCCACCGCCACGCTGGGCAATAGCGAGGACCGGAGTTATTTACCTGGCCGGAGTGATGGATGTCGCTATAATGAACCCAAAATGGAACAGGCTAAAGATTAAAACCAGCCCCCACCTTCCCCAGCTGCGGCCAGCCTCCCCAGCATTAACATTTTCTTGAGTGCATGAAGCCCAGATAAGAACAAGTTAAATTTATCTTCAAAGAACCCCCAAAAGCGACTCTCTCTTAACCCCCTGCTCACTGCCTCCCTCCTCACCAGCATAAATCTTCCCCTTATCTGAACTTCCAAGGAGCGGGGCTGGGCGGGGGAAGGAGCGGGAACACAGCAGACTTTTTTAAGCCAAAAAAATCTCTGGTTCGTATTAAACAGGCAGGATAAAAGAGCGTGAAGGGTCCCGCTGCGAGCATAAATAATGCAGGATGGGCCCTTTGCAGAGATTTACACCAGGCGGTTTTCTTAGAGAGAGACAAAGCCCAAAACAACAACAAGGGAGGTTTGTCCCCCAGGAAGGGGTGCCGGTGGCTGCGGCGAGGGCAGGCAGCGCGGGCAGGAGGCGCCGGAGCGGGCAGCCGAGGAAGAAGAGGGGCTGCAGGTGGGATGGGGACCCCGCGGCGCCGGGCTCTGGCACAGCACCTTGTGCTGACCCTGTCCCTCTGCAGGAGGGAGGGCCTGGGCAGGGGTAAAGGGGAAGGGGAAAGGGAAAAGGGGGAGGGGAAAGGGAAAAGGGGAAGGGGAAAAGGGAAAGGGG
>VZTV01115199.1:15011-26783 GCA_013400875.1 Anhinga rufa
CACATCCGCGCCCCTGCGGATCGGACTAAGGAAACTGGGCAGACACAGCCAAATTCCAGAAAATTATTTTTTCATTTTCTCCTTTATTAGTTTTTTATTAGAGGGAAAAATAAACGTAAGCCGACTCTGTTCGAGTGCAATCTTCACCAGAAAAGCTCCCGGCTCGCAGAGGCTCCCCTTTGACCGTGAGCGCTGGGGCCTGGCTGTCCCCCCCGCCCCACGTCTCCCCCCATCACCCCTGGCGTGCAGCGCCGGGGCCAGGTCGCAGCCTGCAGCCCAGGGAGGATGCGTGGTGGGTGCCGATAGCAGGTGGGGGCTGCAGCAGGGCACCCACCTCTCCCTGCCTCTCGGAGCCAGGAAAACACCTAGATGTTGGCCCCAGGCTCTGGTGAGCTGGGGAAAGGCACGTCCCTGCTGCCGGGTGGCGCAGAGGGAAGGTGCAGCAGAGATGCGGTGGCATTCGGCAGCCACCCAGGAGCCGTGGGGCTGCCAGCGTGGATTTTGTCACACAGCCCATCCCATCCCGCCTTTCCCAGCCACGGCCATTCCTCCCTCCACCCCTGCTCAGGGGACAGGACATCCCTGGGGATGCGCAGGGGACGAGCCGCCGTCGATGCTGCGGGACGAGCAGCCCTGGTGCCACAGCCCAGCCCTGCTGGGGGGGCAGAGCCAGAGTTTAGGGGGCTGCTGGACCCCCCGGCACCGGTGTGTTGGCAGGGGATGGCGGGGAGCTTTCCCCCGCCACGCTGCAGATGCTCCAGGAGGGCAGGTCTGAAGGCAGCCCCCCGGGACCCGTGAGCTGCCGGAGCAGCAGATGGGTGAATAAATCTGACCAGGATGGAAACATCCCGGCCAAGGAATGAGCTAAGCACGGGGTCGGATGTGGTGGAGAATGCAGAGCCTCTTGCCTTGATGCAAGCTGGGGAAGACGCAGCCTGATGGGAACCATTGGAAAAAGTCTTTGACCTTCCTGAACTCTCGGAAAGATTGAAGCCGCACCTCCGGCCTGGAGAGCTGGGGGGAAGAGAAAAGCATGAGCAGATGTCCCCCGCGGCGGGGGACACGTGCAGCAGCCAGGGAGGGTGGGTGGGATCAGCAGGGGGGTCTGCCTCGCGGTGGCAGCCGGCAGGTCGGGCGGCTGGCACGCACGACAGCCATCGGCAGGACCGAGCGCCGCGGCGGTGCGGGCGGCTGATGCCCTCCCCGCTGCCGCCCTTCCCGCAGCAGGAGCCGTGACGCGGTCCCGCCGCAGCCGCAGGTTCCTCTCACCGCTCGCGCTGGAGGTGGGAAGGGCTGCCGAGATCCGTTGCCCTCCTGCAAAAATGCTCTAGGGTCTGGAATCAATTATTCTCTGGGCCCAGGAATTAGCACATTACAAAAGCAAAATGACTTCAAGAACCTGGAATGGGATCAGTTTTTGCTCAAATTGTCACCTGCTGACCTTACCCCTACCCTCGGTGTGGGGAGGGGAGGTTGCGGGGCAGCTACACGTGGTGCGGGTCCCTTTGAGAGCAGGAAAACCCTCACCCACAATCAGCAGCTCCAGACCATGGTTGAAGAGAGGTGTCGGTGCTCACTCCCCACGTCAGAAGGATTTTTCTCATTCCTGGTTGAAGCTCTCCAGAGCTCAGCCCAAGGCGAGAGGTGACCCCGGGGCTGCCACGGGTGCCCTCCTCAGCGTGGTCCAGACGGATGCTCGGCCGCACCCAGCCACATCCCACCCAAAAGCATCCTCAGGTTATCACCTATGCGGCAGCAATGCATCCCCCCGAGCCCGGCCAGCGGAAAGCATCCCTCTGAGCGGAGCTGCCAGCGGCACCGGCTCTGCTCACCTCTGCCAAGGAATTAGAGGAGAGTAACTCAAGCGACTTGAGGAGATATCACTCGGGAGGCTCACAGGCATGAGGAAGCCTCACGGAGCCGTGGTATTAATCAACAGGTGACCGAGCCACAGATTGCTTTTGGAAAAGCGGATTTTGCCTCGAATGGCCGCGGGTGTTTGTGGCGAGCTGCCCGTGATCATTCTCAACGCTTCTCTTCAGGAGTCATCGACCGTCCCGCATTTCTACTTAAGCCTGCAAGTCCTCTACGGCGATAAATAAGGCAGAACCCTCTGAAGGGGGCAGGTGCCCGCTGGGTGGGATATATCTCACACCCTTCCTCGGTGCAGCCTGCAGCTCAGGCCACCCCACCTCTTTCTGGGGGTACAGGGTGGGTATTTATCGCCTGGACGCCGCAACTGCCAGCAATTTTGGGAATGTGCTTTCCCAAGCCCAGCAAATACACCAGAGCGATGTCTGCGGGCAGGAGGTGACCCCGGTGGGCTCTTCCCCGTGCTGCCAGGGTAGCACATGGGTGAAGCTGGGGACAGTGCCCTGATGCCTGAGTGACCCCCCTCCTCCGCCGCAGCCCTGGCTCCTGGCTCCAGCTGGAGAGAAATCCTGCTTTCTTGCCTTGCGACCGAGCTAAGTGAGCTGGAGAAAATCAACACGGGATTTGCATTAACAGCAGTCGCTACAACAAGATTGCAGCCAAACACAATATTAGAAACTCAGTTTCCCCTCCGTCCTTAGTGCTTCCAGATGGAGCCCCTCGCGCAGACCAAAGGATAGGGGCGAACCCCCCTTTCTGCTCTCAGCACGGACCTTTTCTTCAGCTCCAGGCTCCGGAGGGGGCGAGGAGGGACAGATCTGCCCTTTGTCCAAGCTCTGAGCCCGGTGCTGAAGCAGCGAGGGGACCGGCAGTTTCCCCCGTTTCCAAAGCGGCAGATTTATTTCCGCTTACATCAGAGAAAGTTTAAAAAAGAAAGAAAAAAAAAAGAGAAAGAGATCAGGATATTCTGTAGGTCCCTCGGGATCTGTATAGGGGAAGACATCCTTGGAATAACATAAGCAGCCCCAGCACCGCCTTCTGAGGCCGGCCAAGAACTGGCCTCTCCGGGCACTAAAATCACTATAGCAGAGTGCTAAAAATATTCATTACCCAGGAGGGAGTCGTCATAATTGAACGGGCCCCAGGTATTAAGTAGGTAGCAAGACCTGGCACAGGCTCCTTGGCTTACACCTAGTCACACACATTTGTGTTTGCCATTAAAGCCTTCAGGCAAAGATGTTCCCGAGGAGCGGCCAAGCCCCGAGCGGCTGGCTTGTCCCCCCGCTGCCCTCTGCCAGGAGACCCCCGTCTCATAGAGCTGTCAGCTTGTTTATTTGAGCTGAAGCAGTTCGCCGGCGCTTGGGGCTTTGCCAGGTCGTTCCTGATAAGAAAATAAGTTGCCTTGTGCAGATGCGGGGTGGGCAGGGTGCGGGGGCCAGCACTGCCCCAGCAGCACCCGGAGCCCCCCCTGCACCCGCCAGTGCTGCTGTCTCCCCCTCCGTGGCTTGGAAACCCAAGCCCTGCCCACGTCCTCATGGCGCGGGAAGCTCATTAGACAAGCAGGCTGGGTTTTGTCCAGACTTTGCATGAGCCCGGCATTGCCTTGGGCTTCGGCTCTTCCCAGCCATCACAATACCAGGTGGGTTTCACTGTTGCAGGGCTTCTCCGTCAGCCTTAAGCCGGCTGCTTGTTGTCTTTGGGACAAAAAGTCCTGCATAACTGCCACTGAATTCCCCCAGAGTCGCAGCAGCTCCCATCGGCGCTCGCCCAGGATCACCATCCCCTCGCACGTACAAAGCCAGATATCAAAATCAAATTTAAGTCCCAGGTTTCTTGGTTTTCACCAGCAGCTTTTGCAGCTGCTGCTTTCCAGCCTTTCTTTGTGAGAAAACGGGAGGCGAACACAGAGCATCCGCACGTCCTCCTGTTCGGGGGGGACACGGAGGGTGCCGCCTTGCAGGAGCAGGATGCCGTGGCTGGATGCTCTGCCCTGCGACCCAGCGGGGGCTCGGCACCCCCGAGCACCGCTGCTGGCACCCAGCCTGGTTCCCCAGTCGCCCCAGGAAGCGCCGTGTCCGTGCACCAGCAGTGCCGCCCTGGCGCAGCCCAGGGACGGATGCAATCGCTCACGTCCTGTTTAGCCCCAGCCTGTTTACGGACCGCCAGCAGTGTTTACCAGCCCGCCCGGACCCTCTGCAAACCGGAGGCAGCTGCAGCTGGAGGAGAGATGCGGGGAGGGGGGCTCTGCGATGCTCTCCGGAGCTGGGCGTGCAGGCGGCCCAAGGAGTGCAGCCTTGTTTATCCTGCTGTGGCTTCCCTGGCCGAAACCCCGCAGCTGACCTCTGCACAGGGGCACACAGAGCACTCCAGCTTGCTTGCTGCCGTGGCCTCTGCACGTGGCGGTCCCGAGCCCCTTCCGCAGGAGAAGGATGGATATGAGGGCTGCCAAATGCAGGAACATCGCTTAGATCCTTCAGCCAGCACACACAGGCATGTTTTTATCTGGCAGCTACCTCCAACATCACATTTTACGCTGGTAGCGCTGTGGAGAGGACCCCAGACCTGTGCCAGCATCCAGGGCCGGTGCCTGCAGCACAGGCTGTACCTGCCGCGCACCAGCCTCTGCATAAGCAACAGATTTGCTCTGCGTCTTAAAGAAAAGCCCCTCGTAAAATCTGCCAGGCCTGCAAAGAGATAAGAGGGGTCTCAGGGAGCCCTTGGCTCCGAAAGGTGCTGCGGAAGGAGCCTCTGTGATGGAGAGCCAAGTGTGGGGGCAGCCGAAAGAGAGGGATGCTCTCAGGTGGTTGCGGAGCCCTTGCCAGCCCTGTCGCCATCTCCTCTGCCAGGGGCAGGGGGACGCACGCACATGCACGCACACACACACGCACATGAAATCGGCTGTGGGGAAATTTTTGCCTCGGGAAGCAAAATTGCAAAGCAGGAGCAGGACACCAGCCACTCCTGCTGCTGCCAGGCATTGGGAGATGTTGCAGAGCCCGCGCGGGGCCAGGCTGCGGGAAATGGGGTGCGTGGGGTGTGCAGGAGCAGGGGCATGGCCAGGGTGCAGCTGCCCTTCCTCTGCGCAGCTTTGGGCTCAGGCAGGTGGAACGTGTGGCAGCTTCATGTGTTTAAAGAGTCATAAAACCCAGGGTGGGGCAAATTCCCTTTAGAGCAGCAAGAGCAGAGGGCGGCTGGGGCAGCCCGGGGCCAAGGACAGGGTGGGTGGCCCCGCTCCCCTTGCTCCATGCTGCGCCGGAGCTGGCGGTGCCAGAGCCCCCTGCACCCTCCCCGTCTGCAGAGCAGCTTTAGGGGTGCCTTTGGTTGCTCTGCAGCCAGGATGAGCAGGGCAGCGGGCGTTTTGGGGACAGGCTGATGGAGCCACAGGCGGCCGGCGCAGGGTGGACCAGCCCAGAGGCTGCTCTAAGTTACTCGATGGGTCAGTTTGGGGTAGAGCTGGGGCGAGGGGGACCCCTCCCAGGGAGCTGCCGGCGGTGCTGCCGGCGATGGCTGCGGGGAGACAGCCGCAACGCTTGCGTTAGAAACTGCTGTGAGCCAATGCCTGTGCTCAGGACCAATTCTAGGGATGCTCGGCATCTTTCTGACTCGCTCTGCAGCAAGGGCAAGGGGACCCGGGCTGGGATGCCCAGGGTGATGCAGCCGGTGCTGCCCGGGAAGCAGGTGAGACGAGAAGGGTGGGAGCGCTGGCGGAGAGGAGGCAGCGCGCTCCCCGCAGATAAGGGAGGATATAATGACTAGTTTTACATGCACAGAGATACAAAAAGCCAAATCGTGGAGGATAATTGCTCAAAAAAACAAAGGGGCGCTTCATATTTCTTGGCTCCCTGACAGAATTAGCACAGCAAGCGTTCCCCAGCTTTCCTTTCATTCTTCTCCAAAAACATCACTTTCCTCGGGGGGGCGAGGGGGAGGGAGTGGGAAAGAAATGAGCATCACCGGGGCCCGGCAGCACATCGCAGCCAGCTGTATGCGGGGAGCGGGGCCTCTGCCTGTGCCCCTTCCCAGCCGCCCCCGCCGCCCCCCTCGCCCGCCCGGCCTCGTCGCCCTCTCCCAGACCCCCATGCATTGCGGGGCAGCATGTGCCGCAGGCCCCAGCCCAGCCTGTCCCCCCGGGGCAGCTCCCGGCAGTGCCCAGGCTTGTGCGTGTCCGCTGCAGAGGTGGTACCGAGCACGGCAGGGAGGCAGCATGCCAGCGGCGTGGTCTAATCTGCGAGTCTCGGGGAGGCAAACAGCTGGGGAAGAGCCTCGGAGGCTTTTTCCCAAGCTCGGAGAGCTCTCTGAAGCCGGGTGCCGCTCGCCCCCGTACCCAGGTGTCCTTTGAAAGGGAGCAGGCAGCCTCGGCTCCCGGCAAGCCGCGGCACGGGCAGCACCGGGGAGTGTCCGCGCGGCAGGGCAGGGCAAGCGGGCTGCCTGCACGGGCTGCCGGGGAGCGGGCGGCCAAGAACGGGGATTTATTACGGGACTGGAGATACCACTGTCTGACGCCTTGAGCCGTGGAAGCTCACCTGCTGCCAAAGCCCCAGCCTTGAACACCGACATTTGTAAATGCGCAGGGTGGCGTTTTGAGGGCAGGAAAGGAGGGCGGCAGGCGAGGCGGGGAGAGAGGAGTGCAATGGAAAAGTGAAAAGGCGAGGGGGTAGGGTGAAGAGGAAGGGGGCTGTGCTGGAGACCACCACACGCCACCCGCGAGTGGTTGACCACGGGGTGACAGGTCTGGTGCCAGCACCCCAGCCCACCGCGGCGGGCTCGGCACCCGGGGTGACAGCGCATCCTTGGGATCCAGGAGCCTTTTGGCTTACCTCAATAAAAATGCATATGTGAAACCTTTTTATTTATCAGCCCCTGCTCCCCAGGTCTAGTTTAAGACCACCCAGTGCCACCCTTCCTGTGTCCCTGCCACCCGCAAGCCCCAGGGCACCTGCCCACCGCAGCCTCCAGCTCCCTCCTCCCCACACCACAGGGCTGGATGGGTGGCAGCAGGGTCCCTGTGGGCGCCAGGAGTGGGGGCGACAGCCGGGGCTCCCCCTGCGCCCCCCGGCAGCCCGCTCACCCTGCACCGGCTGCGTGAAGGCTGCAGCTTTTCAGGCCTCCCCATCAAGAGTATTATTCAGAGCTGGAATTAAAAAGCTTAAGTGTAAAAGAACGCTAAAGGGAGCAGTGGAAGAACCGGATTTTCTTTTATTTGATTTTTTTCTTTTCTGAAGGATGCTGTATTGAGCTGAACATGACAAATATGCCAGGAATGTTTGCCCTCAGGGCCTGGGAGAGCAGGGAAAGGCCCAGAGAAAGGCACCGCTGGCACCTTATCGACACACCAGCCCCGCTGTTTGCACACAACCGAGTGCCAGCGGCGGGTCCCCGGGGCGGCAGCTGCCCGTGCCCCCAAGCTGGACGCCAGCGGGTGCTGTGGTGCCACCGACCGCATGGGTGCCCGCTGTGCCATGGGGGGCACATCACCCCAGCGGCGATGGGGGACCTGCCCTCCGGCCACACGGCAGCCCCCTGCCCGAGCCCTGCCTCATCTTCAGGGGGGGAAGGGGCAGAGCCGAGTGGTGGCAGCGGGCGATGCGACGGTGGGGTGTGCGGCTCCCCGGGATCCATCTCCCTCCTGCTTATCACCGCGGTTTGTACCACCGTGACCGGAGCAGCGACGTTTTTTGCTTGGCTTGGCGAGTCCATCCATCGCAGCAGCATCGCCCTGCCCGGCTCGGAGGTGCTGCTGGGGCTCAGGACCCAGTGACGGCTTCGCCTTGGGAACGAGCCGCGGGCAGCAGGACCGAGGGCTGAGGCAGGGCACGATGCAGTGGCGGAGGGGAGAGCACCGAGCGCCCTGAGGGTGCACCAGCATCATGCCTGGGTCCTCCCCAGTGCTCCCGGGCTCCTCTGCTTGATCCCAGCAAACCCCTTCCTAGAGGAGCCTCCTCTAGGGAAGAGCTTAAAGCTGGTTGCTTGGTGCTTATCTGGATCTTGGTGTTTGCACCACAGAGCCACCACTGAGCCTCCATGCCGCTCCAAAGAGCCCCAGCTCGCCTTCGAGGAAGCCATGCGCAGCGGGCTGGGGCCGGGGCTAATTAACAGTCCTTGTTAAAAATATATTGTGGTTGGTTTAAACGAGATTCCCCCGAGCCAGAGGAAGCTGGTGAGGGACTGTAGAGAGATAGCGAGTGAGCGAGGCTGCTGGGGAGGGGGAGGCAATGCCTGGGTGCATTTATTTCTTTATTTACTTCCATTTCTAAAATAAAATAAAGTGCCTCTCTGTAGCTGTAGGCGCCCTAACGTCTATTAAAGTACCACATAGGAAATTGTAAAGTACAGGAAAACAACCCAATCAGCCTGACCCCTTAACAAACTCCAGCCATAGCCAAAGTTGCAGAGTAAACAAAGCAAAGCCGCCGCCGTCGCCAAGCCTCGCCCGGGCGCTGGGGCTGCGCTCCTGGCCATGCCGGCGGCTGGGCAGCCCCGCTGCCCTCGCCCCGGCCCCCAGCTGCCCCCCGGGTGCTGCTGAGGATGCTGCTGCATGCCGCCTGCCCAAACCGAGGATGCTCTGCTGCCACGGCTGCGGTGTCACCCCAGTGCTGGCATTGCCGCGAATGCTGCGGAAAGCATCGCTCTCGGGACGCAGGCTCAGCAGCAGACACCCAGTTCAGCAAAGGCCTGTCCTCGCCCAGCCCCGGGGCAGCACGCACAGCCCCTGCCCCTCTGCGGGCTGCGAGGAGCGAAGGCAGCTGGGCTACGGCATTGCCTGACCGCACTCTTCCAAGTATCCTTGGCCAAGAAGGGGATGATGTTAAATGAGTCAACAGTTGGCCCGAGTGCTGGGGTTGGGAGGTTAATGTCTCCTTCAAAGTCAGATGCTTCCTCTCCTCTTCACTGGAGATGATGACATGTGGGCCAGCAGCGGGTCCCATCTCTCCCAGCCAGCACAGCGCACCGCCGCTGTGCCTCCAAGCCTTGGGGTTTGTCCCAGGCCCCCTGAGCCCTTCTGACACCCGCAAAGGGGCACCGGCACCACCGCAAGCCATTAGCATCGGTCCCACCGAGGTATTGCTCCGTTTCCCTGGACACCGATAATTCAGCCAGAACCTGAACAATTTTCTGTGCATAATAGCCAGAAATTCGCTCTCAGCGGCAGGCTCTGAAATCAGCATCCCAGCAGAGGCAGCCTGGATTAATCAGGCTGGCCACAACTCGGAACAAACCTGCTGATTAAGGCTTGGCACAGGCGGCGGTGTGCGCTAAGGGCCTTCCCTTTGCCCCCTGCACCGGCACAGCACAAGGGTTCAGAAATCTTTATGAAGCGATTGACTGCATTCTTGCAGAGCCGCCTGCCGCCAGCCCACAGCTGCCTGCCCCGTGCCCCCCACATCCCCCGTGCCCCCCTCCGCGGCAGCGACAGGGACTGGGCACGCAGGAGGTGACGCGGGGCCGCTGCCCGGGCTCTGCTGCCGAGTGGGGCTTAACGGGGTGCTGGGAGCGCAGCAAGGAGGTGGCAGCCCTGCACCCAAGGTGTTCCCGATGGATGGAGGGAGGCAGAGCTGTGCAACGAGGCTTGGCGGGGGTTCCTGATGACCTCCAAACTCTCCCTCAGACCCCACAGGGCTCGAAACCCCTCTCCTGTCTAGGGACTGGGGGAAACTGCTTAAGCAGGAGTCCCTGCTCGTGGGCATTCAAATTACAGGACTCACGGATACTGCTGGGGGCACCCTGATGGTTAACGCCGCCCCAGACCCCACCACGAGGGTGCCGGTGCCCCTGCTTGGAGTATAGGAAAGATAAGCCTTGCGGGATGCTTGGAGCAAACTCCACAGTCTCACCGCAGTCCCAAATCGGGGTGCTGCTCTCGTCTCTCTCTCTGAGCCTCCCACTGCGCTCTGCCTCCCGCACGCTCTCCGCTGCCCACGGGATACAGCAGGCTGATATCCTGGCACACGGGTCGGTGGCTTTCCCTGGGGCATCCCAAGCTCCCAAGGCTTCCCCCTCTCCCTTCCCCCAGGGAAGTACAGTCCAAAAACGCCCCGACGCCGTCTCCTCTCCCTCCAGCCAGCCTGCAAGGAGAGCACAAACCTCTTTTTGCAGGGTATTCGGCTGCCGGGTGCTGTGCTCGGGGCTGGCACTAGCAGCAGGCTGCTGCCCTGGTGTCTCGTGCTTTCCTGGGGACCCGTGGGCTCACCTGCGCACCCTTCACCGGCCCGGCCCCGCTGCCACAAAGACCACACGGAGCTGGGGGGGTGTCAGCACCCTCCTGTGCCACCTGGGTGGGTGGGTGTGAGAGCGAGCGTGCGGGCGGGTGCAAGAGGCGCAGCCCTGCGGGGCGAGAGGCAGGACACCACCACCACCGCGCTCTCTCCTCCTGCCGAAAAGGCAGGATGTTTACATGATGGTTTCTGGCTGGTGAAGGATACACAAAGCCTCAAAAACATAAAATGAAATTAAAAACAACAAAAAAACCCAAAACCTCCTGTTTTTCCCTCCAGCAGATGGAAACTAAACACAGCTGCTCGGCTCACCCCGAGCAGTGGCCGTGCACCCCAGCCTCCCCGCCCTGCGGTGGTCCCCGCGCCGAGCTGGCGAGGACGCGCTGCCCGGGGCAGCCGCACGCCCGTGGCGCCGTGCCTGCGGGCAGGGCAGCGGCCGGACAGACCGGCCTCGGGCCGGACCCCAGGGGCGTCCCGAGCCCCCAGCGCGGGTGGCAGCGCGGGCTGGGGACACCCGGCCTCCCGCGCTGGGTGACGGGCTCAGGCGCTGAGGCGGTGCTGCTTGCCCCGGCGAGGGGGACAGGCTGCGCGGGAAGGCATGTCCCAGCCCCGAGGAGACATCCCGAAGAGGCGTCCGTCCAGCGGGACCAGCCTCTGCTCTTTCCTTGCAGGAAGGAGCAGATGGGCAGCCCCCCCGGGAAGGAGATGCCCAGGAGGGCAGTGCGAGCGGGATCCATCCCCTGCACAGCCCGGGGACAAGAGCGGCAGGGGACGGAGGACGTGGCGGGTGTGCGGGAAGAGGATGGGCTGGCGGCGGCCCAGGAGGACACGGCTGTCCGTGTCCACGTGGAGGACGGGGTGAAGTGGAGGTTAAACATGAGGAAACACTTTCCAGCTCTAGCCGGGCCCTGGGCGGCAGAGCCGGCTCCTGGGGCGAGCTGTGAGCCGCCTCTGCGGGGACAGGCTGCGGCGCAGCGGGGGCTGGCTGGGGGGAACCCCGGTGCGGGCTGCGCACCCGCCACGCCGCCACGGCTGGGATTTCCCATACCCTTTCCTTCTTCCTTAATTTTAACGCAAGCAGCAGGGCCGGCTGCAGCTCCCCAGCCCACAGAGGTCCCCACCCTGTCTGACCTGAAACTGAGGAGAAAGGAAGCATTTCCCATATTTGCTATGCAACCCCATCAGTGCCGGGGCAGAGCCGTGAGTGGGAACCCTCACAACTGCTTCGCCCAAAGTAACGCTCCTGGCTCTGGGTCCAAATAAAGCACGAGGATCTCTAAACTCACACGCAAGCAGAAGTACCAAATTCCCCCCTGATTTCACCCTTGCCATGGCTTGCTGGGCAGGGTGTTAGCAAGTGGCCCCAGGCCCGTCAGCCTCCAGGTCTGGGAGGCCTGTGAGCCCTGCGGAAGGCTGGGCTGTGCCCGGGGCAAGGGGATGCTCGGGGCTGCAGGGATGCTGCCAGGGATGCTGCCAGGGATGCTGCCAGGGATGCTTGGGCTGCCAGGGGTTCTCTGGGCTGCTCAGGGCTGGAAGCATGCTCGGGGCTGGCAGGGATGCTCAAGGCTGGCAGGGTTGCTCGGGGCTGCAGGGATGCTCAGAGCAGGGGGATGCTCGGGGCTGGGGGATGCTCAAGGCAGGGGGATGCTCGGGGCAGGGGGATATCAGGGCAGGGGGATGTCGGGGC
>VZTV01115200.1:2205-25309 GCA_013400875.1 Anhinga rufa
TTCTTGCCCCTCCCTCATTCAATTTCAGGCTAACATGAACCAGGTCAGGGAGCTACACTGGCAAAAAAAAAAAATCACTGCTTTTTATAGGGTTATTATTCTGCTGGCATTAACTCTCCAAATTGGCATACTGATGGGTAACATAAGTGCCATTCCAAGGGCAAAGGGCCACCTCCTCCCAAGTAGCCAGTAAATCAGCTTGGGCAAATTATCCAACCCTAGTCCAGGTCAGTCTGTTTTAATCCCTCCGCGCAATGACCCAAACAGGTCGGGAGTCCAGTCGAGTTACATCAAGGGAACAAGGGGCATCCAAACAGTAGTCTGGCACCTGACCAAGTCCTGGAGACGTGGGCAGAGCTGAGGGGACCTGCAGTGCTGCCCATGGCTGAGAGCAGCTGTGGAGCAATGCGGTAAGTGGGGCTGAGGAAAAAGCCATGGAAACAACTGCACAGGAATGAGACAAAGAAGGAACTGAGCACTGCATATGTGACATTGAGGGATATTCAGAGATGTACGAATTAGGAGCAGGATGAAAGCTGAAAGCTGAAGGAGCACAAACTTTCAAGAAATGTGAATAGCTTCTATATTAAAGGCAGTTAAAAGGCCAAGGAGGAAAAGATTGTGATAGGAGCCATAAACTTAGATTACTTGCATCAATAAGGGAGAATAAACTGTTGTGTAATATGAAGGGGCCCTACAGTGAAAAGGCAATTGGTGTTGGAAAGAGGTTTCTTAAGAGATAATCCCTTCTCAGTTCTCTGATATACAGCCTTGCTACTGTACTTCTCACGTTCGTTTGTTACAATGATCTGCCTAACTGCCTAATAAGCATCATTCCGTCTGTCATCGGAAAAGGAGTTCATGACTGCAATAAAAAGCTTGGATGCAATTCAGCAATCCAAAACACCACGGCTCTAATTTATTCATTCATTTAGTTTTCAGTGGTGCAATGACACTGGCCACAATAGTATTACATGAGGCTGGTTTAAGTATCCAGGAGAGCTCAGGGAGCAGAAAATTCAATTCCCATTGCCATGGTGAGCAATGTATACCACTGAAGAGAGCTTAAGTCCCAGGGTGAGAAGGGTGGTCTCCCTGCAATATTCCTTTTGAGCACAGGCACTGTACTCACAAAGAGCATTATCAAAACTCAGAATTCATTATTCCAACAGGGGGTGAAGATCCCTCCAAATCTTATTTGGGTGGAAGCTCCTCCCAGTGAGTGGCAGTACTGAAAATATGCTGCTGACAATCATCAAATAGATTTACTGTATCATCCATTAAAAAAGTGCTCTGCAAAGCTGTGCAGGGCAATGTTTTCTAATTCCTTATGAACTGTCACAAGATGAGCCTTCCGAGGACTCCCCTGTCATTACCCAGCCACTCAGCTGACACTAATTCAGCTGATTTTGGATATTTCCCAGAGGCAGAATGGTGTAGCAACGTAAACAACTTACTTTATTGACTCTTCACACCAGAAAAATTAGTTGGGTGGACAGTTTGCAATGTAAAGTCCCTGTGGTAGGCACAGCTTGCCTTTCCTCTGCACCCACCTTCTGGTGCTTTCTGTGACACGATGCCTTGAAGCAGGGTTGCAAAAAGCACCACCACACACCAGCAATCACTGCATGCCCAGAGACTGTGGTGTGGTGTAATTAGGGGGGAGCTGCTTTGTACCCAGCTTTACATAGCTCCTGTGAGCACAAGACAATGTTATTCATATAATCGTAAAAATAACAGTGGCTTCCAAATGTTTACATGTTTAATTATATATAAGCCTTCCCCAGTGAGTACATCTGTCTCGTTTTGCTTTTCTCTGTCAGTCAAAATGCCTCTTGAATGCAGAAGGTGAATGCTGCAAATGAATGATGAAGATGAATGTCAGTAAAATTCTCCTGTCAGCAGGGTCCATGAAAAGCGGGGACAGAGATATTGGGATTTGTATTCTCTTCTGAAGTGTTCTCCAGGCTGGAATTGCCTCAGTTTGCAGTCTGCCCTTTTTAAGAAGACCTTTTGCTTTGGTGAATGCTATGCAATTATTTTTTTTTCCTCCAGCATTTGAAATCAGGGACACCCCTTGGTCTGTTATCACTACCTAAAGCAAAACCCCCAGCCAGACCTCTTTCCTCAGACAGATGATGCTTTTACAGACAGAGCCATAATACTGATGCTTCTTGATGGGAGTGGAAAGAGAAAAAGGTGGCATGATATTTTACTAAAATACCAGTTTTGATCAGAAGGTAGGAGTGAGCTGCCTGTGGGAACAATCTGCCTCGTACCAACAGGAGAGACAACGAGAGAAGGTCAAGGTAAGTAAGTCAAACTGTTTTGCATTTGTGGCAGGTGAAGCGTTTGCCATGGGGCTACCGCAGCTTAGTTGATATAGGGAAATTAAAGCCCTGCATACTTAATGGTCGATATGATTCCTGCGTTTCATGGATATTTCCAGTGAGTCCATTCTGCAGCCTCCAGGATCATTAGAGAGGAGCTGACAACACACAGATCCTGTGGAAGACAGGACTGATTTCTGTATTCCCTTGTACCTGCTCAGTTTTCACCCACCCTCCCCAGCTATTAAAGGGGAGATGGGAAACTGGATGATCTTTTTAACAGCATTTTCCAGCTGAAATTTCAAGGTGGAGGTGTCCAGAAACAGGTTGACTCAGTCCTTGCATGGGGGGGTGGTATCAGGCATTGGTGGCTGCTACTCTTCAGCAAGAAATGAAACGCTTAAGACATTTGCTTAGCAGGCAGTCACGAAAAACTCCAATTTTGTCCACAGTAGAAGAAAAGGAAAATAATCACAAGGTTTCTTGCCTTAACATGTGATTTTTATTTTAATAAGACTAGTTTTTCTTGAGTTTCAGTACAGGAAAATCTTAGCCGACACATTTTAGGTCAGCCAATGTGACTGATTTAATACAGATGAAAGAAGCTAGGGTTGAAGAGTACAAAAAATAAGACATTAATATACAGTAAATCCTATTTCAGCTCCTGGGAAGAATATTGCTTTCTCCAGGGAGCAAATGAAATGTTTATGTCAGAAAAAAAAGATCCAAGAGTTTATTTGTGGGTCTCCTTCCTCACCTCAACAGCACAAAAAGAGTTAATGCTGCTGCTTGACATCAACTTTATAGTCAAGGAGATTATCATGATCCTCTTAGGGATGTAGAGCACAGCAGCATCCTTCCTAAAAGACAGCAGTCTTCAGGCAGTGCCAGGGATGGGACAGGCTTGGTGAGCAGCCCTGCTCTCTGCCTGGTGAAACTGTGGGTAGCCATTTGACGGACAGAGCTAAATCAGGTCAAATCACTGCATCAAAGCCAGGCATGGAAAAGCAGTGCAGATGAGGAACCATAGTTGTGTGACCAATTTTAGGGGATATTGCAGTATGTGCAGGGGTTGGGTTAGATTTTTGCCTAAACTCTTGGGAGGAATGGATTATTTATTGGCATTATTTTGTCAATTATTTTAATGCAATATTTATTACTGCATTAAACAATAAGCCTAAGATCTTTGTAACGGAAGAGGAAGACATTTGCTTGGTCTCAAGCAGAACACACAAGCACAGCCAGGTCCCGCTTGTCCTCCCCCAGAAGTTCATTAGTGAATGAATTGCTCCCAACAGCTCTGTCTCTCTTTCTTCCCTGCCCTCCCCCTTTCCTGTCTTGAACTTCCAGCAGACAATCGAGTCTTTGTTATCACTCAGGCCGTTGGTGAACTATAACCCCCTCCAGCAGCCTCATGCACCCCCATGGACCACGGTCCAGTCTGGCTGTGGGTGAAAACAGCCCCCCTCCATCCCGCCAGCAGGATCAGGACCCAGGGCCAGCCTGTGCCTGTTTCTGGGTATGTTTCAGGGCTCTTCAGCACAGAAGCGGGCTGGGGATTTGCAGCCATTGAGATGGTATCATCCGAGGATTTAAAGCATTACTAGGAGGAAGAATGGATTTAATGGATGTTCCTTCATTTCTAGGCTCTCTTTCTATAATATGCAGCCCAGTCTAGGTGATACATTGGCAACAAAAATGTGGGAAGAAGCAGAAGAAGCCTTGGTTCTGTGACACTAAAGTGTCCCATTAGTGGAGTTTATGCTTTTCCTTCTGATCTTCTTAAGGACATTAAAAAATTGCATTGGATCCTAATTTCACTTTCTAGACATGATAAATGCTGTGAGGTTACCTACTATGCAACCCAATTACACTACTAATGCATCTGTGAAGCCTAATTTGCAGGCACGTTTTCAGATACAAGTCAGAAGGATCAAAATGCAGTTTATTAAGGCTGTAAGGGGAACATACTGTGGGGCCAGTTTTTATGCTGCGGCAGCCTCAAGGGTTCAGTAGCAATGAGCTGGACTACAAGGTTGGAGATGCTTTTGTCAAATTTAAATGTGCTTTGGATCATGCCTGCGTTAAGAAAGAGATCACAATGGTTCTCATCAATGGTTGTGGAAACCAGATGTCACTGTTCGGTTGTTGAGGTTTTATTTCCAGGAAGCATGTAAATCCTCCATTTTATCAATGCATCTCCTTTTTATAATATGAGTGACAGATGGAGTAAGTGGAAATTGCATAATAAAATGAGCAGAAGCTGATATCAGTTTGAATTTGTTCAGACACTGATGATTATCTCGTGCTTTGAATAACAGACATCTGCATGCCTCTCATTAAAGCAGGAGTCTTTGAGCTACCATGTCACAGCTGTGAGTTTTCTTAAGTTTTCCAAATAAAATAGCTGGTTTAACCACCAAAACCTCAGTGTTGTGGTATCTCAATAAAATTGCACAGCCTTGACTTTTCAGGACTCACTGGCTCCTTTGCATTAACATCAAAGTCCCACAAAGGCAAAACCCACTGTGGGATTTATAGCAAGTAAACAGTCAAATTAATCCGAAGCTCGGATTGTGAAAGATTAACACAAAAGGGCAGAAAGGTGCAAAGCACAGTTTAATTAGATCATCATATTCCACAATGACCAGCACATGGATGATGAAGATTGATCTTTATTAAAGTCCTGGACTACGCTTATTTTGGTAGAGAGCTGATATTCCCATGTAATATCAAGTTCACTGAGTAATAATAATAATTATTATTACATGGCCCCAATCCAGTGTGATCACCTTATGCAGGGATGCACCCATGGTGTATATTTCCAGCACTCAAAAGCACTGAGTAGAAATAATTTATCTGAAGTAAGAGCTAGTGTTTCAAGACAGTGGAGAGAGAGAAACACACCTGAACATCACCAGACCGTGATCCAGTCCTAAATGAGATCTGCTTACATTAGATCTGGGCCCTAGTTATCATTATCCATCAAGTCCAGCTGAGGCT
The DNA here is from genome assembly GCA_013400875.1 of Anhinga rufa. Taxonomy (NCBI): domain Eukaryota; kingdom Metazoa; phylum Chordata; class Aves; order Suliformes; family Anhingidae; genus Anhinga; species Anhinga rufa. The sequence continues at coordinate 7,539 of VZTV01115200.1, forward strand.
GTGATCAGTGGCTGATAGGGAATGAGCTTAGTCTTGCTTTCTCCATCTCCTGAGGTTTGCAGCCTCCTGGGGCTGATCAGTCAGGCCAGTCTGCAAGCTAGGTGGGCTTTTGCGAGGCAGTTTTAAGAAGAAAGCTGTTCTTGAGAATAGCCTTAAACAAATGTAGCAAAGTCACAAAAACCAGACATGGCTTGAAAAGCAGTGATGTGAACAAAAGCCAAAGGGATGGCCGAAATAAGAATGCTTGTAAACTAGGAAATGCAACTTTTGTGAGCTTAATAGCAGTGAGATGTGAGATAACTGGCATGAGCTAGTGAGGACATGGAGTGATGGGGAGGAGAGTTTGTATGGGAATTTCAAGTGGGTACATGGGAACAAGGGATGACAACAAAGTGTCTATTCAGTAGACTAATGAAAAGTTGAGAAAGTAAAAAGCAATTGATCGTTCTTTTTTCTCAGAGAGATAAATAAAATGCAGTTGTCCCATAGGAGTATTCACAGATTTATCTGTGCTGCTTAATAAACTCCACGCCAAGATGCTGGGGCACTGGGTGGTGAGTGTCCGCACCATCCACCACTCTGAAGCTTTAAACCTTTCCACTTGGGCCATGTTGCTCCCCTTAGCACCAACTCTGCTGGGTCCTGGGGGGAACCATTGATCCAGAAGCCTGTCCAAAAACTTCTCACAACTCTGCTGGTTTAGGAGTACTTTTAACCGATCATAGAGGCCATCTATGCCTAAGTCACTGCTCCTAACTCCATCAAAATGGAGGAAAATCTTTCTAATGCATGTAAAATTCAGACCCTGAGCTTCTTCAAAGACCCCAACAGCTTAGTTACTATGAATCACTCTGTTATGAGTCATTATAAAATCTGTAAGGCTGTTTTTTGTTTATCTAAGAACAATCAAAACCTTCATCACAGGACTCCCTTTGTGCAGGATCAGTTGGTGTATTGAACAGTTGCATATTGTGACATGAAATAATTTTTTTAAGAATGTTTTTTTCTTGTAATAGAGTATTAACTGCATTTGTACAATACAGAAGTACATTATTTTCTGCATGGTTTTGTTTCCAGCCACATTACCAGGCAGAAAAAATACTTATCATTCACAAATGTCAGTTCTGAAAAATAATTCTAAGGCACAATAAATCATACAACAAAAATGCTCTAAGAAAGTCCCTTACTCATTCATTCATGCCCTGGAGCTTGCTGATCATTACATATAAAACACATGCTTATTCTAATAAAACGCATTAAGATTTTATGGCACAGTGTCTTGAAATTGCTCAGAAACAACCTAGAAATGTCATTAGTGGGTGACTGTGCCATGTGAATTATAGCCTTTGCTCAGTATATTATTTCATACTCTGAAAAATTTGATCTACTCAAATCATAATTATTTTTGTTTTCATCTGAACATTAACCCCACTCCATCTATGCGTGAGTGACTAACCTGGCTCCAAGTTCATTCCCCTCGGAAAGCAGAGCACATGCCAGCACATTAGGAAAACAAAGAGCCAGTCTCTGTTTCATGTTAAGCTGAAAACATCTGGTAAAATAGTTCTTGTTATATTTGGTACACCCTGAATGGCTACTTCGAGATAGAAGGGCAAGCACCAGTATTTCAGAGGAAAAAAGGTAATAATGTGTTATTTTCTCACTTGGCAAAGAAGATGCTAAATAAATCATGCGAATTATTCAGTGCTGAGGGACACATATTTTCTATTTCTGCTCTCTGCTCAGTCTGACATGACTTTAGTACATGCAGCGGTGAGAGAAAAAGGCCTTTCTTAATCTCTGAAATATGGATTCCTCAATACTGATTGCAAATTGGTTTTTTCTAGGTGAACGGTCAGAATCTGGGGCAGCTGGAGTGACTGCAAGGAATGACAACTCGAGGTTAAATTAACATCTCTGTCATCCTAAAGATTCCTCTACAACTGGGCAGGTCTTCCCCATTTTCCTCCTTTTCCTTCCTGCATCTTTCCTAATGGGGTGCTGAGCCAAACACTTGTGATGGCAAATCTCTCTACATCCTTATGTCACCCCAGAAGTCCCAGTGGGAAGGATGCTCACAGTTGCTGTGCTACGTGCAGCCAAATCCTACCGGAGAGAGCATGTGGAGATGAGGCACAAGCAGCCTTCCCCTGGATATTTATGCCTCCCTGCTCAGAGCTCAGGTCTGACAAAAGTTATGATACCTGAAAGTACTCCATCAGAATAGCAATAAACATTCACTAATGCAACAGAGTGCCCAACTTTCATGAAGCCTTACTTTAAACAGAGGATTAAAGTCCCCTTGATGTAGCATAAATCCTGTGTGACATGCTGGATGCCATGAATCAAATCCACACTCCAAGAGCTGCCGCCAGACAGTGGCTGGCTCCTGAAGAGAAGGGGAGAAGAACGCCCCTTCCCTGCCTCGCAGTGCTCATTCAGCACAAGAGCTACAAGGCCATCGAGCTAATCAGCATCGTAAAAACATGATTTCAATGTCCCTAACGCGTAATCTTTGCTATGCTGCCCTGCTAATTTGTCTCAGCTGTCTTCTTTGGTCTTCCACACTGTAAAACATACTAGATTGGTGCTCAGCATCTTGGGTAAACCAAACCTCCCGCGATGCCTGCCTTTTGTCCTGGGACATGGGTCCGTCACCAGCAGAACCAACCCAGCAACTCCATTCACGTCCGTCCGCAGATCCGCACTTTGACCACAGGACTGTGAGGACCTCCCAGCTTTCCCCTCCTCTGTGTGTGTGACTTTTGCTGTGTCCTGACTGTATGCTGGGATGGGGATGCGCATCCCCTGGCTTAACCCAGGGAAACAAGCAGGAAGGGTAACCATGGAATCGGGACCCCACAGTGCATTGGAAACACTGCTCTGCTCATCAGAGAGGCTAATCCCAAAGAAGAGGGGCACACTGAGGGGAAAGGGGAGATTTTTATTGATTCACTGGACAGTATTGTTTTCTCAAATGTACCCAGCCACATTCACAAAGGCATATAGGCTTGTGTTTGGGGAAGGACTCAGTCCCCTTCTCAAAGGTAAGCATTTTGTCTTACATGCAGTATACACTTTGAAATGGAAGTTGTTTTGAATTGCAAAGTTAGACCAGATGTAAACTTGGACCAGGGCTTGCAACTTCAGCCGAGAAACATGTGCTTTTCAGGTGTTCTCATTACTCCTCATTTGGCTAGCTGGATACTGTTTCTTTGGCAATGACTGCAAAGCAGCTTTTGTAATAGATAAATGGGAATAATTCTATATAACACAAATACAAATCGATCAAGTATAAATAGATCAAATATGAACAGATGTAACAATTAAAATAGACTGCATCTTGAGAAAGACTGTTTGTCTTTCTAAGAGGTTGGTTACAGTATCAGCCAGATTAATATTTCTTCCTTTAAGTCTGATTATCAAATTGAATTGAATTGAATTGAATCATGGCTCAAAATACAGCTAAATGTTACACTCATATTGTTTCTCTGTAAATTATAAGCTTAAAACTTCGAGACATCACATAAGTACCATATACCATGTACCATATACTTCTGGTGTGAAACCAGAAAGCTCGTTTATTCCATGTGGGCATTTGCAAAACATTAATTTTCATATTTCAAAGGTATATAGCCTTCCTACATGATATATAGCCTACATGATGTTAAAAAGTCATATAAAAAACCCAAGTCTTTGGTAAACTAAAAAGAAAGGAAAGATTCTAAGAAAAAATGTAAATGGAGGAAATGACTCAGACATTGAAGGAAATAAGTAATCTAAACAGCTGTAGCATCACAAATGCAAAAAATAATTTCAGACATAAGAGAAACACAGTCCCCAGTGATAGCTATACAGCTGTGTAGATATAAAGATGAAGAGATACAGAATTCATATTGCAATGCCTTTTCCACCTGGAAAGATGCAGTCAACTTACATCATCTTTCTTTAGAATAATGAAAGTAAAAACCCCCAAAATATGTTTCTAAGGAAAAGTAGCACTTAAATATTATCTTCTTAGGTGAAAAGTAAATAAGAAAAGATTGAAGAAGTGATGGGGAAGGACAGAAAAGATACTAGAAGAGCAGACTGAGTTTAGTTCAACAATAACAGAAGATTCATATTGATCTGGAAATAAGAAATCTATCATCCAGTCCTTCTGTGGTGATGGTACTCTTGCTGCTACAATAACCTTGGAGCAACCAAGATGTGGAACTCAATTATAGATGGTGGAATAAAATAGATTGAACGAAACAGCTTTATACCAGTATCTGTTATTTGTCAAAGAAACTCCCCCGCCTCCCTTTAATTCTAAAATGTTTCTTAGACTGAAGATGGAACCACTGCCCTAAAATGAGGGTGAAAGGCTTTCCTCTGCAAGGTCATGCCCCATAGTAAATTTATAGGATGTATGAACTCCAGGATCTCATAACAAAAGTTTATATTTTCTTTCCCAGGGATGAGTGTCCCATCAGTCAGATTAGGGATTCCTACCAGACCGACTCCTCTCTTTTTATCATCATTTGATCTTTCTGATCTACAACATAAAAGTCTCAGAGCACCACCCAATGCTCACAGTTCACCTGCCCTTCATTTAACCTATGGCCTTTTTGTTTTAGCAAAATCTTGAAAAAATCTTATCATTCAAAGTATGAGAATTATTTTGAATTCTCAGAAATGGAAATGAGGAAACCATGTTGCAAAACAGGAAGCTTTTTTCCCTAAACTCTTCCACACAGTGACATATAAGAATAAGTCCCAACAGACTGAAGTCAATTTAAATACCTTCTACATTTTTTATTAGACATTCCTTTCTTCGCTTTCTAAAGAAGATATTGCTTAATGTGCCTAGTTTTTCCTTCCAGGCTGTCACAGCAGCTAATGTGCTAAAATTCTTGTGGATTCCTCACTATTAGGTAGAAAAGGCTCATTTTTCTCTTTATTGAATTAGCTACAGAAAAGACAGAAAATGATCTTTTACACTTAACAATCTATAGTCAAATGCAGTGAGACACTTGCAGTTTTATAGAGCATCCTTCACTAAATGAAATCCTAACAAATGAAAGTTCAGCACTTAGAAATACACATCTGTTCAAACTGTCATGTAAAATCTTTTGCCTTTAACTTCTGTTATATCAAAGTTTCCACTTATATCTAGAGCTACAAAGTCAGATTGATTGCCAATGTTAGAAATGGATGAGTCCTTTAAAAGCTTTCTCCTTTAAAATCATTTTATGCAGTCTTCAAAGCAATAACATCAGAGACATTAACAGTTGCAGAGGCATTATTTTAAAGACCACACAGAAGAAAGGAAATATTGTAATATTAAAGTCTTTTATATAACCCTCCCCAGTCAGGGACTGGGGGGAGAACCTCTGCTAAACCTTTCAAAGTATGTGATGTCTCAGGCTGGATGTCAAACTGCATTAGCTCCCCTTCCATTGCTCCATCCATGAGGAGGGGAGCTGAGGGTGTTACTGCTGATGGCATATGGACTGTGACAGCGCCAGTATAGGAAGGTGTATCTTGGAAAGTGCAGCAGTCAATATGCAAAATATAAATCGATTACATTTCTTTGTAGCTTTAACAGCTGTTGCCTGCTAGACTGAAGCTGTTCAGACTTGGTTACACATTCCTGAGAGCACTTGGATGATGTAGTAGGACTTGCTTTCAATAAGCATTACCTACCTTCTATCAAACCTTTCTTAAGCTGTGTGTGAAGCTATTCACACAGCTTCACTTCCAGTAGCCACAAGCCTTTGTGAGGAAGCACACACTACCTTGTTGCAGGCTAACTTCCAACAAGAAATACGTCTCTATGACCAAACAGTTATGTAGTACCCAATATAATGTCAACAACTGAGAATAATGAAAGATTCCCAGAACGCTCCTTAGACCTCTCTCACCTCTGATGACTCACTAGTGGGTGAGGTTTGCATTTTTTGGAAGTTCATGCATCGCAAATGTTCAGGGGCTTCAGATCCTGAATCTCAACCAAGCTTTAACTCAGCCACATTTTCCTTGATGACAGGGTGGAAGCTGTGATGTGTTGGGAGTTGCTTCTACATTCAGATTTTTTCAGGAAGAAGATAGTGAACTAGTAAGAATCAAAGCAAACAGTAATTTTCATCATTACAATTGGCCTGAGAAAATTAAAAGGAAGGTTACATTTGGTTCCCAATCAAATTCCTCCGATTCTTACTTTTTAGTACACATACATTTCTAAGATACCCTCAGCAAGCTTTCTGGCTAATACCAATACATGTTACTATGTACAAGCAAGAATGCAGTATGAGATACAACGATATTGCCCCTAACACTTTTTCCTCAAAAAGCCAAAGTGGAGCATACCGTGTTGTTAAGAAGACACCTCTCTGAAGTAGCAGATCTCAAATCATGCTCACTGATAGTCTGTGTCCTTACCTGACACAGATATTGATCTGCAGTAAAAATGAGGACAGAGCTATGCAGAGACCCCTCCAGCATCCAGACTGAAGGGCTTCCTCACATGCCGAAGGATTACATGGAAACTAGCTCACTGCTGGTTTGTAGCCCCCTAACCTCATACTAGGTCTCACCAAGCCATAGCAATTGGACAGGATGGCACCAGTCCACTTCACTGCAATGCTCCAGTACTTCCTTCCCGCTTTTCCTGACTGAAGCCACCTGTGCAGAGATTTATTTCTCCTGTCTTTATTTATTGTTGGTTCACCTTGCTTGAAAAATGGCCCCTTCTTTGAAAAGTGCCTAGTGTTTTCTAATATCATCTAATGGAAGTTCTTATCAACTGCCATAATATATTTGGCATCTCCATAAAGCAGCACACCTTCCTGGACCACAAGAGGAAACTACAAGCCTGTAAATATCCCTGTATTCTTGCCACTCTGCTCTCCAAGGAGGCATCTGAGAGGGAGGGCGAAGGCAAGAAGCCTGCCAAAGTCTGGACCTGTGCTGGGCAGTGGGGCAAGGAGTGGGGAAAACCCACTGTGCTACCTCAGGGGTCTTCTCGTCAGAGCTGTCGTACAAGCAATCCCCAATTTCAAGTGCACGCTAAAGAGACAAATGTGAACACTTAGTTGTGTTCCTTAAGCAAGCTGTGTGTTATGTGGGTTTGCTTTGAACTGGAAGAGAAAAATAGGGTGCTAGACATCTGGGACATTCCTACTAATGTAGCACTGTATTGCTTGGATCTTTCCCTGATTCTTTTTATTTTAATTCTGCTGCAAAATCTGAAAGAAAAGTTTCAGTGTATTTCTGACAACCCAGCTGCATCAAAAGAGCTCCCAATTCTACCACCTGACCACCAGGTACTTCAAAATTAAGCTTCTGTCCTTTTCCCTATCCTTTCCAAGGCTTTATTTGTGCCAGAGAATGTCACAAAACACCTGCAAATCAGACATGGCAAATAAATTTGTAGAAATGCTCAGATAAAAGTTCTTCTCTAGCAGATTAACAGATTAGTCCTGAAGAAAGAAGGAAAGCATCTCCTCTCCCCCACACCACCCAGTGTTTAATAGATGTATAGTCCATGTGCTGGGAGCAGATGTCACAAAAATGGTAGGAACTGTGGCCAGGATGAGCAAAATGCTTTGTCATGTGCATTCCCAAAAGAGAGAAAATATGGCTCACAATTATCCGACAGGCAACCTGCAGGTCTTCCCAGCCTCTTAAACTTTGTTCCAGATGCAAATAGTACTCGAAAAAAAATCATACTCTAAAAAGAAGGACTTGAAATATAATAAGCTTCTATGAACAGCTTTAAACTTAGGAACTACATTTATGACACTTTAAATACAACAGATGGATCCACATAATTAGCATCTTATCTGCATATATTTGTAGATAAGAAAAGAATACTCTTAATGAGCAAGTGGGAAGCCTGTATTTTCCTAAAACTCTGAAGTCTTTGAGCCACAGCTCTATCTTTGCCCCAGTAAAATTTCTGCTGGCGTCACAAGGAGCGGTGCAGGTTGAGGATGCTTTAATCCTTTAAAAATGAAGAAGGCTTTTAGATGCCCTGCCTCTCTCACCTCCCCACCTCCCCACTTTCTGTAATTCAAAATGTGAAAGGAAGAGCAAGAACAAATTTAGGAAAGAACTAACCTTACTTCAAACACTGTTAGACCATCTAGACTTTTTAAAGCCTCCACTAATTAAATGGAGCCTGACGGAGCTCCTGCTATGAACCTGACATACTCAGGTTTCTACTGTAGCCAGTAGTTTGCAGACAAGACAAACCATTTTTGCTTGTATGTCATGATGGATGCTCCAGGCTCAAGAAATACCAATGACAGATCACCTTACTTCTTCTTTCAGAGATCAAAATTAGTCTTATCAAAAAAGGAAGAGAAGTCAAAAGATTATATGGGCTTATAAAAAATGTATAAAGGAGAACTTATCCTTGATTTTTGAACATTCAACTTTTTGTGCTTTAAACCAACCAGAAATTGGGCTCCAATATCAAAGCATTCATACACTGACTGAAATGAGCCTATAGTTCATTGACTTTCATTCATCCTGCCTTGAACCATTTAGGCAACTGAACCAAAAGTCATAGATCAATAAACAATGAGCCAGTGGAGAGGTAAGAAAATAGTTATAATGTTGTCTTACCCTTACTCAATAGGAAGAATATCCACCTGAATGTTGGTTTAGGTCGCTATTGCTTAATTACCTCCACATAAGCACTGTGAAAGAAGTAAGTATTGAGGAGACACTGGAGGAGATGAGGGCTGTGGACTGGTGAGCAACTTCCATAGGTGAAAGATGTGAAGGAAACACTCCCTTTTAATGACTGGGGTTTTTTTTTGTATTAGCCCTGTATACACCAAAAAAAGGTCTGAACACTTTTCGTAATTTAACTTGGAAACTGGACCAGTCTTTTTAATTGATGTTTTAGTAAAAACCAATTTATACTTGAAATTGTGAATTTGATAGTTTCTGAAAAACTTTAGAAGGAAAGTCAGATGTAAAGTTCAGATTTGAATAATGCAAGTACTGAGCAGCAGGGACAAGCAGTTACAGACATAATGTGTTGAAGACGATTAAAGTCAGAAAGATGTGTCTGCAGCTTCAGCATGGCAATTTTTCTGCCATTTTTTTAATTTGAAGAAAATTAAAGCAGGCACCGTATGCCAGCAAGAGGAACCGCAAGAGATCTATGGCTAAAACACAGAATTTTTTTTACTTGTTACTTTCTTGTTCTTTCTGTTCTTTGTTTTTCTTCCTTTCTTCCTTTCTTTCTTTCCTCTCCTTTCTTGCTCTCTTTCTTTTTCTTTCTTTTTCTTTCTTTCCTCCTTTCTTCCTTTCTCTCTTTTCTTCCCTTTCTTCCCTTCCCTCTTTCTTTTCTCTCTTATCTTTCTTTTCTTTTTCTCCTGCTTTCCTCCCTCCTCCTCTCTTGTTCCCTCTCTCTCCCGTCTTTCTAAAAAATCCCTTTTGCTAAGAAATTGTATAAAAGGAGCAACAGAACAAAAGAAACTGCCATGCCAAAACTATATCAATAACAAGTTTGATAGTATTTGTTATCGATTCAGAAGAATTTGAATCTGTTCAAAATCTGTGAGCTTCAATGTATTGAAATTTTATATGATTAAAAAAATCTGAAATGTTGGACTGTTTTATCTCAGTATTTTTCATCCCTGCTTTTGTTTCAAGACATAAATGATAATTATTCTCTTTTGCATACTAAATGATTTAATTTTACAGGTGGACTAATCTTATTGACAATGATATACCCTTCCCAAAGAACCCAAGAAACCACTTCTGAGCTTAATAGGGGCATTAGCTAACACATGATAGCACAGAGAGCACTGCTTCTGCTGAAATAAAATTAAGGCACCTATTGTGAATGAGAACTTTTTGACAAAACCATGCCTGTGGAGTGCAGACTTATTTCAGGCCTGTGCCGTGCTGCACCTCTCCCTCAGTGCAGGGCAGGCTCAGCTGGGTGATGGTAAAGGAGGAGCCCGCAGGCGGCTCCCACTCGGCACCAGCAATTACACACCTGCATGGCCTTGCCTTTATCTGACAGTGCAGCAACAAGTTCTCATGAAGACATCCTCTCTGTTTGGCAGTAGAAATGATAATGGAGTTGTTTTCTTGTAAGAAAACCCTCTAAGAGCTCAAATGACCAAAATGGGGTAACCACTGCAGGGTCTGCGTGGAGTGCTGTGCCTGGACTGCAGCTCCACACCGCACCACACAACTTGATGTCCCCTGCATCTCAGGGCACAAGATTATTTATGCTATTGCCTTGCTCTTCATAGTGTTGAATCTAACAAATGGCACCTGAAGTAATACTTCACAGAGCCCGAGTGCCTTCCTTACCAGGGTCATAATGAACCAGCACCTCCTGGTACAACACAGGTGCCTATGTGTCTGCCACAGAACCAAGGCTGCCCTCCCAAGAAGGCTACCTGACTTTAAAAAAGTGGTTTTGAATGAAGCTATAGTGGGTCAGTGCCAAAGAGTGGAAAGAACAAAACTGTTCAGTGGTCTTCTATACACATAGATGCTGTTCATGTTACAAACCATATTTCTAAGTGACTTGCAGCTAGTGAAAAGATCAAATTTACCATTTCACCCTCTGGTCTAAATTCCTATCAGCTTTTCTTATCTTTTCACAAACACATGAAAAAAACATGTGATGAAAACTAATGTAAAGAAAATAAAGAGAAAATGTCCCTTTTCAGAAAAAATAGCAGAGATCAAGCTGCTGGGATAAAACATCTGCTGCTGCGTTTCATGTTGACATTTCTCCCCACAGGAAAAGTTAAACTCTTTCAGCCAGGACTCGGTGAGACAGAAATAACGGTTGGAGGAAAGTGGAGAGTCGCTGCATTATTTCATTTGGCAGTAAGAGTTGTGTAACCCTCCCTAGCGACCCTCCCAGACACCTGGAGGGAAGTTTGGAGCAGAATGACCTGGGCTGAGCCGCCCTGCAGCCATGTGCACGGGGTTTTCAGGGTTCCAGAGGGGGTGGATTTGGTGGTAATTCCTCAGGGTTGGGTTACAGCCTCTGCAGCTTCGCTCACCTCACGGGATCTCAAATCAACAAATGTCCATGGCATAAGTGGAAAGCTGACCCTCCTGGCCAATTTCAATGGCAGGCTTGCCAGGGTAGGTAAATAAACTTTACACAACCTTATAAGGTGGCTTATTCTGCTGGTGGATGTTCAAGAAGGACTCCAGAGCAGACACCCATGTGTTGCTGCACGTGTTGCTGCCCTGAAGCTGCCATCTCTAAGCCTTGGACCTCATCTTTTCCCCCAGATATCCCCATTCTCTTAGGCATGGACAGAAGGTAAAATAACATCTTGTGAATTTCCCAGCTGATGGCTGCCTGCTTAAACTAGGTCTCCTTGTGACTCTGCATAGCTCTGGAATTCCTGGTCTACTGCCATGCAGAAGTGAGCTGATTATTTGGGGGCAGTTTCAGGAGACTGTGGTGCCAGCAATGCCAAATGCCACTGAGGATATTCTGATCCTCATGAGGGCTACTGACACCTTCATACACTGCCAAGTCCATTAAAGAAGTGACAGAATGTGCTGGTTTTGGATGGGATAGAGTCAATCTTCTTCACAGTAGCTAGTATGAGGCCACATTTAGGATTTGTGCTGAAAACAGTGTTGACAATACAGGGATGTTTTAGTTACTGCTGAGCAGCGCTTACACAGAGGCAAGGCCTTTTCTGCCTCTCACCCCACCCCACCAGTGAGCAGGCTGGGGGTGCACAAGGAGTTGGGAGGGGACACAGCCGGGACAGCTGACCCCAGCTGACCAAAGGGGTATTCCATACCATATGATGTCATGCTCAGCATATAAAGCTGGGGAAAGAAGGAGGAAGAGGGGACTTTCAGAGCGATGGCATTTGTCTTCCCAAGTAACCGTTACACATGATGGAGCCCTGCTTTCCCAGAGACGGCTGAACACCTGCCTGCCCATGGGAAGGAATGAATAAATTCCTTGTTTTGCTTTGCTTGCATGTGTGGCTTTTGCTTTACCTACTAAGCTGTCTTTATCTCAATCCACAAGTTTTCTCACTTTTACTCCTCTGATTCTCTCCCCCATCCCACCGGGGGGACTGAGCAAGTGGCTGTGTGGGGCTTAGTCACCAGCTGGGGTTAAACTAAAACAGAAAATTAACAATGCTCAAAATCAGCTATAATTAGAGTTCATCTAAAACATTCCCTTTACTTGGCTGATAACTCTCTGCCCTAATAGTGACTGAGTGACACTACAGCATTCACACAAAATCTCCATCATTCATGAAAAACTTAACTGAGGAGTTTGCCTTTAAAACAGGAAAGAGGTTAGAATCAGCTGATATTTAATCTATGACACAGAAGAACTGCATTTATGAAGGAGAGCTCAAATAAGATACAGTAAGCAGTTTCCAGTTTCCATTTTTCATTTCATTTTCCAGCTGGTCCGAGTCAAGTTCAGGAGGCACAAACGACTCGTCAAAAGGTATCAGACATGAAGGAAATCAGTAACCCAGGCAAGGCTGAGAACCAGCTCCTGGAGAATCAGAGTATTTTACTCTGGTGAGCAAAGAAGAACTGGCTAGTGAAATATTGATGTGGGATTCATGAAAAAGAGGAGTTGCTACGTGAAATACGCATAATAAAAGATTTTCCAAGCTATAAAGAGTATTATCCAGAATATTTAGCATATATAAACCCCCAAAAAACAGAGATGCTGACAATTATGTTCGAACAAGTACAGAGAGAGTTTTAGCACTCCTTTGCTGACTGATGTATTTTCCTTTCAGCATTCAGTTTCAACACAGGCTGGAGAGTCATTAAACGTCAGGAGAGATCCTGTTTTTGAAATGAAGATGTCTGCGTGGGCGTAAGATTAAATGTTCCCCCACCTTTCAAATGACTCAATGTCTGAAAGACCCAAATGCAATATTTTGGTTGAAACACTGCTTAATCCAAGCCTAGCCATAACTTTAACCATTCATAAAGATCTGCAAAAGGGCAAAGTACACTATCTATCATTATACTGAATTAGGAGATTTTACATCCCTTCTGTTCAGTGTTTGGTTCTCTTGGCTGTGTAGTCAGGATTAAGCAAAACAGCACAGACAGCAGGATTTTATAATATCCTTGACATGGCTGCTACCACCTCTAGTTATTATTGGAAAGCTACTTGTCTGAAGCTACAATCTGTTTAGCAAATGACAGAAACACAAAGTTGGGATAGAGAAGAGCAGGAGAGAATTTTCAACAAAGAGTGAATTGTGGTTATGGGAGGCAACTTGCATATTCAGAATTTGAAGTATTCTGTGGGATTAAATGTGGGCATGGGTCCACAAAACTCAATGTGCAGCTTGGCAGATTCAATAGGAATATGACCATGGCTTAGTGCCTGTCCTGGATCCCTCTGGTACAGGTGATGTTGCAGTGCAAAGATCCAGAATTAATGAATGCAGAATGATGACCTGATTTCTGTCTGATAACTAATTGGTGACAAGAGCTGTTCCCCCAGAGCGCGTCCGGAAACACACACTGCAGCAGGCATCACTAATGAAATGAGGAGGGCTTAACATGCTTCAGTTGAGCCTATCCCTGGCATTAAGTGCTCAGCCTCTGAAATTCAGCCTTCTGTGAGAAGTTCTCCACCAGCAGTGAGGCAACATAATCACTGGTTACTTTTGAAATTATTGACCATGGCTTATGTCCTCTGGATTTCAGAGAAAAAGCACGTGTGACTGAGATTTGTGGTGAGCTTCCTTCACCAAAACCACTGCAGGCCATGACAACTAAAATATCATGCCTCAGAAACTCAGCAATTCACCCTTGAGTTATTTGATGGATAGAGTGCATTCTTGTGACTACAGCATGGCGTTGACTCGCATCCACCAAACTCCAGCAGCTACTAATACCTGGAGTAGCAGAGAAGGAACTACAGAGGTGGAGCGAGACTTTCCCCAGCCTAGAGGAAAGCCATGAAGATGGCATCTCAACCCCTTGACATTCATAGCTCTGAATGAACTGCTGCAAGGATTTGAGGCCATGTTGCTGCCCCAAGGAGAGACCCAGGGAGCTGCCACCACCCACCTGTAAACTCACAGCCTGTCCCAATAGATGCAGCTGCTCAGCAGCTCTGGGGTTGAGCTACGCTCCTCTTTCCCTGCTGGAAACGCAGGGTTGTGCTCCAGACCTTCCTTGGGCCTGAACTCAGCCTGCTGTGGGAAGGCAGAGGGGAGAAGGAGCTCAGTCCCACTGACTGTGAAGCTCAGAAGTCATCAGGCAGACACATTATGGAAACAATTACAGTTTCCTTTCTCTGGGGATCAAGGCTCTCAAATTTTGTATTACCTTTCTTCTAGAAAATCCCATGGTATTTATTCTCTGTTACACAGGGTATACATTATCTGCATGAATCATTAGTGCTAAACAGTGTTACAAAATGAGAAAGCAGATGATAGTATTGTTTAACAGCATTAAGTTATGAAATGAAGGCCGCTTGTCAAGTGAGTAAAACACCGAGTTGAAACTGAAATAGTTCAGCAATGAAAATATATAGAGAAATAATTATTGAGTAATCCCCTATATTATTTCTAGCAGGGTTATGTCATAATTGGGTCCTGCATCTAAAATGAAACATCATTGGCTTGGAAAAAAAAAGCAACAGATAAAGCCAAAAATGTTTATTTTTTTTTAGTATTTGTCAAAGAAACAAAAATCCCAAACAGATTTATTTCTGTGTCAGCACTTTGAACAATAGCAAAGGCCATGCAAAGCTCATTTTTGGCACATTTGCACCAGGGCAGTGCCAATAGCCCATCAGTTCATGCATCCACCCAGGGCACCTCAGCAGCAGATTTTGTTCCCTCCCGGCCTCCCCTGCCCCACCTCAGGGTCATCCCAGCCAAGTTCCAGGGCTTGGACTTGCCCCCCTTCACATGGAAGAAATAACTATTCAATGAGACAAAGAGTAAAAGAGCCTGTAGTCTGCCTGGGAAGGGCAACTCCTATTTTTCCATCCTAGTGTAATGACTATTTAAGTACTTTATACTCAATAAAATAGCTTCCACACGTAGGACTGAAACCAGCCCCCCGAAGAGCAATTTAGCTCCCCCAGGGGACAGCGAGGCCAGCACCTGGCTCGAGCTCTCAAGTCCTTTCAGAGAGCTCCTGCTCCTCACCATCCCCCTTGGTGACCCTCATCCTGAAAACATCTTCAGCAATTTCAGGGCAAGCTCCCAAATACTTTCAGGATGACTAAAAGTCATGCTTTTCAACACGGCAACTACTCAGCAAAGAGGAAGGGGAGGAGGAATGCTACTCGGTGCAGAGGCTTGCACAAACCAGAGCGAGTGCTTTATGAGCCTGGTTTTGTCGTTGCCTGGTTCACTGGCTGCCAGGGTTTCATTAATCAACAGAAAACATCATCCTTGGCTAATTTGGAAAAGTCAATCTGTTATGAGCTTTCACTTGCTAGAAATTATCTTGAATGAAGAGATCACCATGAAGAACTCACCAAAGTGAGTTTTAAAAATAGGCTTTCAGCAGTAACCTGCATTGTCAGGTGTCAGACAGCAGAGGAGTCCCCTGCTAATGCATTTTACAAGTAAATCCTCTCCTCTCCCCACACTGCTCTCACTGTAATATCTATCTATATCACTATTATTGTTTTCCTGACAATTCCTCTAGCTATCCAAAACGAGAATGTAAATGTCCTGCTGTTCCTCTGAGAGTTTGTCCTTTGAAGCACATTAAATCTCACTCAGCTATGTATACCTTAGAGAAAATAAATTGCTATGCCCTGATTAATCATCTTGGATCCAGATATATTTGTGAGGTGGAGATACACTGAGAGTGACTGAAGACACTGAAGGTTATTAGAGCAAATTGAAAAAGAAAGAGAAAAATTAAAAACTTCATGCACTAACTAAAAGGGGGGTGGGTTAGAAACAACCAGAAACCAGGACTAAGAACCACAACCCAAACAGAACCTCTTCCTACTACCTGTAAAATGATGACACTGAACATCCTACTGCTCTTAGGGAGAGGGTGGAAATTAAAACACATGACAATGATTAGTCACATGGAGGAGTACACTTGGATACTGCAGTGATGAATCCTATGTCAGGAAGAGAAGGGAAGATGGTCTATAAAGGAAAGCAGAGCTTCTATGTGAAAAAAGAAAGCAAAAAATGATATGATAAAATTCTGGTACTTGAAGTGAAGAGGGAATAATACCTATAAAGATTAGATCCTGTCCTTTTAAAAAAGCATCTTGGTTTAATTGTGCCTGTTTTTTAAATATCCTGGGTCTAAACTACTACTATCCTAATTGACTTTGAAATTGCATTTTCCAAGCAAAAACCACTGTTGTAACAGCTGCTTCTGGAAAATTTATGTGCCTGGAATGGCATATACCTGCTATGCAGTTCCGGCGGCAGCGATCTAGCAGGAAAGCCACTGTGGAGTGAGACCAGATGGTAAGACAGAAATAGGAAGTTTCTGCAGTTTTTTTTTTTAAATAAAAAACAACTGGGGGAAAAGCAGAGAAGGCTAAGAAAAGACAAAATGGAGAGGAAAAAAGAAAAGAAAATGAGAGCGAAGTCTGGTGGAGAATGAAATGGTATGCAACTTGAAATCAAGGTAAGACAGCCACTCCTGATATGCACACAATTAAAACATTCCCTACAGATAACATGGACAACAAAGGTATACTCTGCTTTTTGCAGTTTACATGTGTTTGTTAGCACAGGTTTCTTCATTCTGTGACTTTTCCTCAGTTTGACTCTTCAGATGACACCCTACAGCTTTAGTACCAGATACCTGAAATAAGATATCACTAAATCCTGCTTTTTACTTGTAAGGCTCCTCTCATCTTGCTTTCCCTGTTCGACAGTTTTCACACACAAGTTTCATTCCCACAAGGGGTGCTGCTACCAAATGATTTAAAGGGTTTTCTATAAGACCAAGGCCTGAATATATTATCCCGCACACACTAGCAGTGCTATGGTGTTGCCCCAGAAGGAGGTGCAGTCCATGTCAGATCAAAAAGCCAAGAAGGACTTCAAAAGTCAAATACAAACACCCTCTGAGGTGCCATGGCCTTGCCTTCTTAAATCTTGTTGGTTTACCTCCTCTTTAGGGAGAGACCACCACAGCCTCTTAATTTTATAGTTACTTTTTAAACAGTGTCCAGCAGCCCCGAGGAATCCCAACTCCAACCAAAATCATGCTGCCACTGCTCCCAGCACGGATTGCAGCAGCGAGGATCACTGATGGCCTCTGACTGTGTGATATCTGGCACAGGACCAGCACCATTTGTCTTGTTTTGTTAACTTCACAAAGGGCCTGGGTGCCTCTCGGCCGCAGAGTCACATCAGTAAATGAGATCAGATTAGAAGACTCAGGGCTGGTGCCAAAGTTATAGTCAAACTATTTTAAATACCTGCAATCAACTTAAATATTATAAGACAGCAAGCTGCATCCTAATCTCCATCACACTCTCCCACTTCATTTATTTTACATTAAGAAATAAATTCCTTAAATTACTACTGAAACCCTTTCTCTGAGCACAATAACTAATTAATCTCTCTGCATATGGATAGTGTTGTTCCAGAGGAACTACAAATATGGTGCTTGCACTTCATCTGATAGCACTCAATACATGTGGCAAAGCCACAACTTTGTGATCAATTGCATGGACACTTATCCAAATGAAAGCTCTCTTAGAGCTACAGGGGAGATACGTCCAAGGCTGTAAGCAAGCATATGAAAAGTCACAGAATCACAGAATG
>VZTV01115211.1:9565-25388 GCA_013400875.1 Anhinga rufa
GGGGGGCTCTGAGGAGGATAGGCCGGGCTTGGTAGGGCTAGACCGGGTCTAGGGGGGTCCTGGGGGGGACAGGCCGGGTCTAGGGGGGCTCTGGGGGGGATAGGCCAAGCCTGGGAGGAGCGGAGGCTCTGAGGGAAGAAGAGAGCCCAGGGAGGAGGGTGTGGGGAAAGTGGGAGCAGCTGGGGAACCAGGGCTGTGCCCCAAAGGCCTGGGCTAGACCCAGCCGGGGCTGGCGAGAAGCCAGGTGTGCCCCAGCGCTGCTGCTAGCCGCTCCGGAGAGGCCGCATGCTGCCTTGGAAAGCTGTGCCGGAGCTCTGGCAGCTCCCAAGGGGGTCCGGAGGCAGGTTAGCCCCCTCGGGGAAGGGCGTAACCTCTCCCACAGCCGTACCCAGGCGGAAGCTTTCGCCTCTTTGATCTCGGTATTTTGCCGATTGATTGCCAGAAAGCTTTTATTGCCTCTTCATATCCCGTATTGCAGGTCAAAACAGTCCTTTCCTCACAGTCGGCTGCCACCTCCTTTTTATTTCTGAAATTCTCCTCCTCCTAAAGGGTTTCTTTTCCTTTTCAAGCGTTCCTGAAATGTGGCGCTGACCTCCAGACAGTTCCTTCCCCACCCTGATGCCTTCCACCATGGCAGTCCACTTGGTGCGACGCTGCTGCTGGCGGCACTTCGGTGCTTTCGTCTCTACTCCCTCAGCAGTCCCGGCTTCTCTGCTGGTGCCGGCAGGGAAGGTGGCGATGGCAAGAGCCCTGCCTCAAGCATCTTTTGCTTTATTTCATACTTCGAGCCCTTCCAGCTGGGCAGATGGATTCTCGGTCAAAGAGCAGGTGGAGGACGGCAGAAACCCGGAGCACAAAATGATGAGGGAACTGATTGAAACAGCCATGAGTCCTCAGGAACTCTTCCAGTTGAGCGAACTCCATGCTCTCAATAGCAACCAAGCCTCGCTAATAATTACTCAACTCTCCCGCCTTGCAGCAGAAAAAAAACTGGAAACGGAGAGTATTCTGCAAGATGAACGTTTCCAACAGCTCGTCAGCATCATGGATTCCCAGGTAAGGTCCCTCCTTGCCACAGAAGCGTTTTGGGGAAAGAATACAAGGTGGGGAGCGGAGGGTGCTCCTGGGATTGAGCCGGCTGCTTGCTTAGGGTTTGTACTTTGCCTTTCCAAGTAATAGGTGAGGTTGAGGGGATCAGGAGGTGAAATTATCAGTTCTAGGCAGGATGCCTGATTATTTCCATCCAAAAGCGTTGCTTTCTGGACGAGTCACAAAACATAGCAAAGAGTTCATCCTTCTTAAACGTGGCTTTGCTCCTGCTCCCGTGAATTTTTAGTTTTCTTGGTAAGATAAAGCTGTACCTTTGCCAGTTTGTGGCAAAGTCGTGTCAGAGCCATGCAGCCGGACAGTGGAGAAGCCACCGGGGCGTCTGAAGGGAACTAGCGCACTGTGGTCGGCATCTCGTACTGTCAAACCTCGGCAGCACTGCCTGCTGCGGTTGGTGCCGGCACAGCCGGCTGCTACAGGAGCACCTGCAGCTCGTGGGCCTCACGCTGTGGGATCACAGGATGGTTTGGGTTGGAAGGGACCTCCAAAGGTCATCCAGGCCAACCCCCAGCCATGAGCAGGGGCATCTCCCACTAGAGCAGGTTGCTCAGAGCCCCGTCCAACCTGACCTTGGATGTTTCCAGGGATGGGGTATTGACCACCTCTCTGGGCAACCTGGGCCAGTGTCTCACCACCCTCAGCATAAAGAATTTCTTCCTTCTATCCAGTCTAAATCTACCCTCTTTTAGTTTAAAACCATTCCCCTTTGTCCCCTCACTACAGGCCTTGGTAAAAAGTCTTTCTCCATCTTTATTTTAAGCCCCTTTATTTATCAAAAGGCTGCAATAAGATCTCCCTGCAGCCTTCTCCTCTCCAGAGAGCGGAGTAGAAGGGGAGAATCCCCTCCCTCGACCTGCTGGCGATGCAGCCCAGGACACGGTTGGCTTTCTGGGCTGCGAGCACATGTTACCAGTTCGTGTCCAATTTGTCACCTGCCAGTATCCCCAAGTCCTTCTCCCCCAGGCTGTTCTCAATCCAGCCCTCTCCCCGTCTGTGCTCGTACTGGGGATTGTCCTGACCTGTGAACTTGCCTTGTTGGACTTGGTGAGGTTCCTGGCAGGGCTCTGGGGGTACGAGCATTCTGCAGACACTTTGTATTTCTTCTGATCATAATCTCTGCTCCCTAAAACCTGTCTAAGGATAGCAGAGAGGTGGGATTTGACAAAGGGGCAGAGCGTACCCTCAACAAGTTCACCGATGGCACCAAGCTGAGAGGGGCGGCTGATACGCCAGCAGGCTGTGCTGCCATCCAGCGAGCCCTGNAACCTCTGGAGATGCCCTCATGCATCCCCCCTGCGTGAGCAGCACACCCAGAGCAGGAGGCACAGGACCGCGTCCAGGCGGGGTGGGAAGGGCTCCAGGGAAGGAGACTCCACAGCCTCTCTGGGCAGCCTGGGCCGCTGCTCTGGCACCCGCACAGCAAAGGGGTTTTGCCTCAGATTTCAGTGGAACTTCCCGTGTTCCAGCTTGTGCCCGGTGCCCCTTGTCCTGTCGTCGGGCACCGCTGAGAAGAGCCCAGTCCCACCCTCCTGATACCCGCCCTTCAGATACTTATAAACATTGATAAGGTCCCCCCTCAGCCTTCTCTTCTCTGGGCTAATCTGGCTCTCCTGTGACTTTCAGAGTAACCCGGGGCAAATCACAAGCTCTGCTCACTTTCTCCGCTGCACCCCAGACTGTGATTTTTCAGATTTTAGCAGAGCACCCTGGCAGCGCTCGGGCCATTCTTGTGCCCGAGGTGCTGAACTGTGCCTGAGCAGCCCTTCAGGAATTTGCCATGCTGGTGGAAGCGCGGGAGTTTGGACAGGCCAGGGAGTTAAAACCTTTGTTTGCCCAAAACCTGCGTGGTCCCTCCTGCTTGAAATTCAATATCCCGTGGCACTGCCTCGCTTGCCTCCTGCACGGTCACTCTGAGAAGCAACTCCCTGTTTCTGAAACAATTTTGTAATGGGGTGTTCTGTCAAGCAGACGCTGCGCTCTGTATCGGGGCAGCTGGTGCAGTGATGCTTTCTGAGGGGCCCATCGGAACCAATGTTGTGCTAAGGGTTGGGTTTGGTTTTATACAAATCGGGAGAGCTTTTGGGCTAGAATTGCCTTTTGGTGCTGCACGGCAGCAGCAAAGCACAGCTGGGGAAGTTTGGGCTGGAAATAAAGAGGTGCCTGGCATTCACTGGCAGATACCAAAGGAGGTGAAAGCTGGAAGACTGATTGCTGGTGGAAAACCACGAGCTCTGCCTTGCATTGGGGCTGCCGGAGGGAATTCAGCCAGTGGTGGCTGGGCAGGGAAGTTCAGTGGGACTGGGCAAGTCCTGGTGCTCCCAGCAGCGGGTGGGATTCATGCCCAGCCTTCTTTCAGAGACACTGGAGAGAAATCGGAGCTTTTAGGATAAGTTTCATCTGACCTGAGGTGCTGAGGCGTGTCGGAGTCCTGTGGCGTTCCCTGCCGAGACCCTCGAGTTTCTGCCCCTGAATTATCAGCCTCTCCCACTGCTTTTCATCTTACCAGCCACCTGTGTCACATTCCAGCCACACCATGGGGAAGCTTAAGTGCCTCCAGAGAAGGGTAAAGTCTACTTAAATATTTCACCCAGCCGGTAGCAAATCTGCATAGCTTCCTTCCCCGAGGCAGAGGGAGTTCACTGCCTGTGTGGCAGCTCTATAAGCAACACATGGTTACCTCCTGAGGCTCATCCGTGCTGCTGGGATCGGTGCGTGGCTTTGGCTTGTGGTACAGGCATTGAGGTGGGGGACAGCTGGATGTCCTTGGACTGTGGAGGACTCTCTTGCGTCCCCCTCAATGCTCTGCAGCTCTTTCTGTAGAGTCAAAGCGTTGCCTGGGATATTTGGTGTGACTGGCAGCAGAATACTCTTGTGCTCTCTCTGATCAACACCTTTCTCTTCTTCCTCTCTGCTGCCCAGATTTCTCAGGTGTGGAATAACACCATGGTGAACCTCCTGAAGAGCCTTTACTCCCTGGGGATGGACAGCAACAGGAGGGAGATGCAGTCGGTAGAGCAGGAGGTGCTGTGGCGGCTGCGACGTCTCACCTTCAGGCAGCTCGCCTCCCTGGCAGAGTTCTTGGTGGTCAAGCAGGGGAAGGAGAGCAAGCTGCTGAACGAAGTCATCAAGAAGCTGGAGCTGCGTTGGACAGAGCTTGAGGGCACCCGAACCGTGGTGATGCTGATGGGCAAGGTCGGGCACATCTCCCCAACTCTGATGGACCGGCTGGAGGACAAGGTAGGGGCTTGGGCTCTCCCTTCTGCCTCCGTTCCCTTCGGACGGGCCACCTCCCACAGGTGACAAGAGGGGAGAGCCCCATCCCCTTCAACCCATCCTATATGGGAACGCTAATTCCACGCAGGCCATGCTTGTTGCTGTGCCAGAGTACTTTGGTGTGCGCATATGGGTTGCTGTTTATGCAGCTTCCCATGCACGGGTGCTTCTGAGAGGGGTTTCCACCTGAGGAGTCTTGTAGATGGGGGAGCTTGCACTCGCCAGCCCCTTCCCAGTCCATACTGGTGCGAGTGGGTGACTCACACTGGTCTGTGCTGCTGGAAGGTGGGCTGAGCTTATGCCTTTTACTTTGCAGCTGTGTCAGGCTCACAGAGAGCACACTCGATTTTCCTTAGCTCAGCTGGCAAGCGGTAACTTACAGAGCCAGGGTAACACAGCTGCCAAAAACATCGTGTTTTGCTTCTCTGTATGAGCCAGGCTGTGAGGGGAGCTGGAACAAGGAGTGGCCGTACTGTCCTTGCCTTCTGGCTGCCTCTGGGCACCCGTCATCTTCATCTGTCCCCTCCAGTGCTCAGTGGGTCCCTGTTTCTGTCGCTCGCAGGAGCAGGGATGTCCTTTGGGTCAGAACCTCTGCAGGAGCCCTGACTGCAGCTGTGTCAAATTCAGTCCTCATCCAGCCCATGCTGGGGACTGGCCAAACAGCTGCCACAGCAACAGCTGTAGCTTATGAGCCCCACTGTCCCCTTCCCTCGACCCTGGGGATAAATAAATGCTGCAGACACTGGTGTGTGACAAGGCAGAGTGTTGTAGCTGATTCTGATGGGGGTTGTCAGCTTATGCAGAGCCCAAACGAACGACGCTGGGTTAGCGTCCTGCAAATGAAGCAGAAATTACAGTGTAGAGCAGAGTGTTGATCCAGCAGCGGGTGCCTTTCCTCTGTCAGTCTTTACCTGATGGCATGTTATGGTGCTTGGGCATGGGACAGAGTGCACATGGAGGTCCTGCCGGCTGGGGGAGGCAGAACTAGCAGCGAGGAATCGCACAGAATCCTNGTCCTCAGATTTCAGTGGAACTTCCCGGGTTCCAGCTTGTGCCCGGTGCCCCTTGTCCTGTCGTCGGGCACCGCTGAGAAGAGCCCAGTCCCACCCTCCTGACACCCGCCCTTCAGATACTGATAAGCACTGAGGAGATCCCCCTCAGCCTTCTCTTCTCCAGGCTGAACAAGCCCAGGTGTCTCAGCCTTTCCTCACCAGGGAGATGCTCCATCCCCTGAGCATCCTTGTGGCTCTCCACTGGACTTGCTCAAGCAGTTCCTGAGCAGCTCCTCTCCTCTCAAGCCAGAGGAGATCCTGGCTGAGCTCTGCTGAGAGGGTGAGGGTCTGCTTCCCCTCTCCCTGCCTCCACATGAGCTGTTACCCAGCCACTCTAGCTAAACACTCGCCAGTTCCAGTGCCCATCGCCCTCGGAGGGACTCAGCCGGTAGCGATTGTGCATCCCACGCCGTAGAAAGGTTGAGTCTGCACCTCACTTTGTGCTTTCCCTTTACATCCCTGCTCAAAACATTTCTTGGCAGGCTCTGGAACTTGCTGAACAGTTCAACCCTGATGACATCCGGAAAATAACACTAGCTCTAGCCTACCAGAACCGGCGCTGCGTGCCTCTGCTCCGAGCCTTGTCCTACCACCTGATTCAGAAGCACTCTGAGCTCAGCCTCAACATCCTGATGGACCTGATCTTTGCCTATGGTAAGCAGCTCGGTTGTATTGGGACCCGCTGGATGTTGTGTGTGGTAGAGCCCAGCTGATTTTGGGCACTCGAGTGGGGTTTTGATGGCATTGCTACCACGGCCTCAAGGCCAGGTGAAGGCAGCTGAGTAGTACCAGCTCCATGCCCAGGCACACCCGGTGCCTCTCTGCCGTACGGCGCGGTCAGTGCGGCTCATGGCAGTCATACACCCTGATTTTCCTTCCAGTGCACGGCAAGAAGGGAACTTGTGATGAGAGCTTGCTTTGGAAGTGTGGTTGGGGTGCCAGGGAGCCCCTCTGCCCTGCAGTGTAGACAGCCAGTGAGCCCCAAGTCCTCTTTCACCTCCTCCCATGGCCGTGGGTTTCTTGGGGATCTGCTGCTGCTGTTTCCTTGCTTGCAAAACACAGCCCTCAGGAGGGCTATGGGGGAGCCCTGGGGAGAGCTGGACACGGTGACATTAAAACAGCCCATTTCTTTCTACCCAAGATGTCCTAGCGACAAGTTAATTATCGTTTGAGAAGCGCTGGGCGCTGAGTTCATACTCCTCAGCAGGTGAGATGCTGCAAATACTTGTGCAAGCGCTGGTAGGCACTCGGGGCGGTGACAGCCACCTTGGTGATGTCCCTGGCCACGGGTAAACCAGAGCCACCGTATACTTGATGGTGACAGAACATGCTGCAAACCAGCTCTATTGACAGCAGGGTAGCACTAATGGATAATCTGGTCTATGATCCTGGGTGCCTTAGTTCTCTGGCTCCTTTTGCCATACAGTATTGGGTGGTCCTGCTCTCCTCTTACTGTTGGGAGCCAGTGGAGAGCCTAGACAAACAGGGATAGAGCCCAGACAAACAGGGTTAAAGGGAGCCAAGGAGGAGCTCTTCTTCAGTTGATTGTCCAGCTCTTGGTGGTGGGAACAGCTCTTCTGACAACCGCTGGGGTCAGGACAGTCTGCATGGATTAGCTGTACTCTCAAAATAAAGAAAACCCCAGTAGACGCGGCCTTGGAGGGAGCTCGCGCTTCTCTCGTTGATGTTGCCGGCTTACTTGCTGTGAAGTTGATTAATCTGGAACGAGTTTCAGGGGAAGGGGTGGGTGCTCCATGTCACAGCCTCCAAATCCCTGCTGGGCGCCTTTCTCAGAGGCAGGGCTGTAGGTGCTCCAGCTCAGCAAGGGCAGCTGGATGGGCCTGGGTCGTACGTAGAGATCGGACCAGGTAATCCAGCAGTTCCCCAGGATCAGGATTGCAGGCTCCAGCAGCACTGTAGCCACTGCGGTGGGGATGCTCTTGGCCGGGCTGCTGGCACACTGCGCTGACGTTTCTCTTTTCATGCTTGTAGCTGCCGCATCGTTGCAGCAGGTTGGTTTGTACCTGTCGCTGCTGCTGCAGCCGGTCTCAGACCCTGCCTGTGCCCCTCTCATGGGGACTGTTCCCTCCTGGCTGGTCCACGCTGACCTCCGGGGCTCGGTGCTGCCGGTTGCTGATCGTTGCTTGCTTGTTCCTCGGCCGGTGCGAGCTTCCCGGTAGCCTTAGCAAGTTCGGGGCTCTTCTGGCCGGACTAGGATCTGTAGCTGGAGACACTGGGGCTGAAATCTGCTACCAGCACTAGCTGGAGGCTGGAGCCACGCGTTGGCACTGGGATTGAGAGCTGGTGGATGTGGCAGGACGCAGCAGAGACTTGGTCTGACCAGAAAGGATGGGGCCAAGCCAGCTGGGGGAGGCGATACCGGTCTCCGAGCCTCCTCTGCTCCTAACAAACGGCTTCATGCTTTCCCTTGTGCCACCACCGCCCATCCAGGCACGGCTCCTGTACCAGCTCCTTGTAAGCGGCTGCCGCTTTCTTTTGCTCCTTTAAGGAAAACTGAATTTCCACCAGCCCCAGGTCTTCCAGAAGATAGCCACCGACCTGCACCCCCACGTTTCCATGATGACGCCCGTCGAGGTGACGCGCTGCATCAGATCCTTCGCCCTCCTCAAGTGGCTCAGCCTGCCGCTGTTTGAGGCCATTGCGCAGGTGAGGAGGGGGTTTGGGGGGCAGGGAAGCCCCCACTGGCACCGGTATGACTGTGATGCACCCCAGTGTCCAGGAGATGGGAGCAGTTTCCCCCCACCTCTCCAGAGATGCTCTCTGGGATGTCGTCACTGTTTTCCCTACCCAGCCGGCGGCTGTAATCGAGTCTGACAGGTCTCGCTTTTCATCTTCTGCTAAAGTCAGCACTGGGAATCCGTGCTGAGCTGGGGCTGGTCTCGGCTCCGTCTGAGCCTCCGCTCCCGAGTGCCAGCGCTGCTGCTCTCGCCTTCCCAGCTCTGCCCCAGCTTATGCACCTGCACTTTTGCATCTGTACCGGAATATTAGAGCTGCTCTTCCACTCGCAAGCTTTCCCTTGTGCCAAGATAAAATCCCAGGGAAGCACTAAAAGATCTTTCGCTTCTGTTTTCCCATCCCGCCACGGGGCTGGATGCATCCTTGGCTGACGCTTTTAATCTTTTCCTGTCCATATTCATGTAGGACAGACCTAAACCTCTGGTTTTGCTCCCTGTGTCTTCCAGTACGCCCTGGACAACACCAAGCAGTTGTCGGTCACCCATCTGTGCAGTATCATCCTGTCTTTTGCTCGCCTGAACTTCCAGCCTAGTGGAAGCGAGGACTTTTTCAACATGGTAATGTTCCTCCTTTCTTACTCTTCATCAACCTTCCTCCCTCCCTAGTCAGCGGGAAGGCTGCAGAATCTCCTTCTAGCACAGGCACGTGCGAAAGTGGGTGCTGGATGGCTCAATCCAGCTGTTGGTGGGGTGAGAAGGGGGAGCCCAGAGCTCAGGCCAGGCTGAAAAATCCGCACTGCGCTCCCCTGGCTGCGAGCCGGGCAGTAGCTGAACCAGTTAGTCCATGCCTGGCTCGAGTCCCCGCAGGCTTGCTTTTCTAGCAGACACAAGCAGTGTGTGGGTGTTCACATGCCCTCCTGAACTCCAATTGCCGTAATTAACTCTTTATAATGAGGCCATAGGTGTGATAGTTGCATGCCCATTCCTGGCAGAGCTGTGTGGCTCTCCTAGCCAAGCCAAGCCCTCGGTCTGGTAGCGCTGAGGCCGCTCCCCCGGCTCCGGGGAGCTGTCGAGAAGGATAGAGGCTGCCACAGGCAGATGTGCTCACTGTCTTACTGCTTGGGGGGGGACGTTGCCACATCCCGGGGTGAGGAGGCGCGACTGGCTGAGCGAAGGGGGAGCCTCCTGTGTGGTTTAACAAGAGGCTGGCAGGAGGTGAGCGTGGGGCAGGTGCTGTCCTTGGCATCCTCCTGCCTTCCCTGGCTCATGGAGGCAGCCAGGCTGGCCTCTGAAACAGAGGAGGAAGTCACCTTGACCTCCCTGGGGACAGATTTATGCTGGATTGCCAGAGAGGAGCTGCATTGTCGCTGAGCAAGCAGGCGTTTGCCGAGCACCCGGCAGAGGGAGCGTGGCCTGCCCAGTCCCCCACCGCGATGCGCAGCTGAGAAGGAAGAGGACCCAGATACGGGTGTTTCTAATCAGCAGGACCCTGCGTCCCACCGCGGGGCAGCCTTTCCCCCGTGGCCAGGCCATCCTGGGGAGCAGGGGTGGCACAGCAAGAAGGGCAAGGTAGTACCTGACACCACTGATACAGTCTCAGACCCCTCCGCCTCTGTTTATGGCAGGTTTTAATTGCAGATCCTGAAGAGGTTATCGCCCCCAGCCCTCCATTTTCTGAACGCTGCCCTCGTGGCCGGGCTGGCTGCAGTGGCGCGTTCCCCCTGGCTGCTGTGGTTTGCTGCTGGGCTTTCTGATGAGCCCCTCCGCAGCAACGCAGCATTCTGAGCCAGCGAATTCTGAGCCAGGGTCGTGTTAGAGCGATCTTAAAATTTCCCTTCTGCAAAATAACCCAGGGGAGAAGTACTGCTGTGGAGGAGACAGAGCACATCGGGTGCACCGTGACGCCACAGGGATCTGTTTTGCTGCCAGGTCTGCATGTTGACCTCGGGATTGAGGCGTCAGCGGCGCTGAGCTGAGCTCTTTGGTTTCCCTCTCTGCAGGTCCATGAGGAGCTCCAGAGGCAGCTGGACAGCCTGGAGCCTTACCTGCTGACGGACCTGGTGTGGTCGCTCTGCGTGCTGCAGCAGGCCAAGGCTCCCTACCTGCAGCAAGTGCTGGCACCCGACTTCCACACTCGGATCCGAGGTGAGGGGAGCATTTCTGCCGGTGGGATGGAGACCGAGAACCTCAGGCCTTGGGCAGGGAGTGAGGATACCGAGCCTGGACCATTGAAATTTGAGTTAATGGGTTGTAACCGTTAACCAGGAGGGAATTGATCTCGCTGGGAGCGGCTCTAACAGATCCCCCCGCAGCTCTGGGCAGGGTACCCAGGCAAGGGGAGCGCAGGGCAGCAGCACCAGGGGACTTGGGCTAGTGAGAGCCACGGCCTCCAGCTTCAGCAGCCCCTTCGGGCTGTGGATTTGTGCCTGTGTGCGATGGGGGAGAAAGAGAACAAGACAGTGACGGCGAAGGGGATCTGCTCAAGACATCCTCCTCTGTCCCGTCTTGCTTGTGCCTTCACTGCTCATTCCTTGTGCGCTGTCCTGCCTTCCGCCTCGGGTCCTGCCCGCTGCCTGCTCTTCTGCCTGCCCAGCCCGAAGCCGAACATTATACAGCTGGCGCGGCGCCCGCAGGGTTGAGCCACAGTGGGGTGACACATCGCCTTCAACCTTGTCTTTGGAAATCGTGTGCCTCAAGGCACAGCTTGCCGCTCTGCTCCGGGCGCTGCCTGTGTGCTTCTCTCAAGACCTCGAGAAGAGACGGGGAGGGCTTGGCGTTTCCTAACAAAACGGTGACTGCTGGGGAGGTGCAGCGCTGTCACATTCAGTCCCTGCCTCCTCCGTGGTGGGGACAGGCTCAGCCGGCTGCCAACTTCTGTGGGCGCCGCATCCCCTCCCGTGGCACCCCGGGGATAAAATCACACCGCAGGCGTTGGGCTCCTGTCCTTGTGTCTCGACACCAGCAGGCAGGGACTGTCACGGCGGGGGGGGGATCAGGATGAGGAATCTCGGTCGGACAGGGTACGCACGCTGCTGGATGAAGAGACAGACCCTGCTGTGGGCTGAAACTTTGGGCTATGCCTCTAGCTCTGCTTCTCTCCTCCCGCCAGGCGATCAGTCCCTCAAGGCCCAGAACTTCTGGCTGAAACTCATGCACATCAACGCTGCTGCCAAGCTGGAAAGCCCTGACTACCGGGGACCGTTCCTGCCAGCAGAGCTGCTGAAGCCTGCGGAGCCAGCGGGGGAGAAGGTCACCCTGCTGCAGAGCAGCCTGCGGGAGGCGTTGGCGGGGATGCTGGGGAGCCGGGACAACGTGCGCTTCGACGTACACACCATCTACGGCTGGCAGATCGGTGAGTGCGTCCCCTCCCTGCCTCCGTGGGGAGCAGCGGGACCCCATCGGGCTCTGCCTGCTGGAAGGAGTTGAACTTTGAAGGCTCGGGTACGGCTACCAGGCTTTATCCCTCGTTCTTCAGCCTCACACCCCTCTGCTTCCTCACTGCAGCTGCCCCGTCTTGTTGCCGTCTCCTCCCACAACTTGCCCTTGACAGCGGAGCAGAAACCGCAGCCCAGGGCATGGTTGTGGGTAGCAGATGCAGGAGGAAAGCGCTCCTCCGAGGCTGGTGAAAGGCTTCTGGCTCTGCCCTCCCCTGCCGCACCGCCAGCTCGCGCAGCCCACCCCAGGCTCCCCCAGCTCCCTGCTCTCCTGCAGCCCTGTCAAATTCGGCTCCTGCCTCCTCCATGGCAGGGACCGGCCAACCGGCTGCCACAGCAACTTCTGTGGTCTGTGGGACCCATGTCCCCTTCCCGTGGGACCCTGGGGGAATGAAATCATGCCACAGACACGTCTTCTGCCCGAGGAGATGCTTGGGAAGCTGACCCTGCCCTGTGGCAGGGCGAGGAGATGCTGTAGCCTGGCCGTACGCTTCGGCAAGGATGGGTTTTTGGGAAGGGAGCGGTGGGACCTTGCGTGCTCTGCGTCACCAGCCTCAGGGGAGGCGGCGTGAGCAGCATCCAGGTGGGTCTCTGGAGCCCTTGTGTTCCCTGCTCTCCGTGCAGATGCCGAGATGGTGGTGAACAGCGAAAATAAACCTCTTCCCTTGAAGAACTTTGCTGCTCCCCATCTGCCCCACTCGGAAGGGACAAAGCCGCTGCCGCCGGGTGCCAGGAGGTGGGTCTGGGCTCAGCTGCGACCCGCCGTGCGGGCAGGAGCTTGCAGGGAGAGGCTGGGAAAGGCTCTGCCTCGGTGGTGCCAAGGATCTGTGGGCTCCACACCTCCCGGGCGCTGCGGCCGGTGGCTCACGGCAGCGCTGCAGAGGCTGCCAGCGTGCCAAGGACACCGTGCCCAGCTGCGTCCCCGCTCATTTGGGAGCAGGAGGAGGTGGGCACAGGACAGAAATTGGGGTATGGCTGTGCCAGCCCTGCGTGGGGCAACGTTTTGCAGCTGGGGCTGCTCCGACCAGCCGACCTGGTGGAGGTACAGCGAGGGAGGGGGCCGGATGCTGGTCATGGCAATGGTTTTCTCTCCAAAGAGAGCCTCTGCCACGCAGCCCGGCTGTCTGCAGGGCCTTGGGGACCAAGCTGCCTCCTTCCTGCCTGGAAAAAACGCAGCATCACCGCACTCAGCTTGCCGCCAGGCCTGGGCTGTGGATAAATTACGCTTGAGCCGCTGTCCTGGTGCTTTTCTGACGGCTCAGAGGCAGGGTAACTGCTCCAGCAGGACAAACCTGTGTCCCGCTGGCACGGGGCAGTCGGCAGTGCTGGAGCAGGCCCTTCTGCCGCAGCTCCCTTCGGGACCCGGGCGCTGCTGCCAGCTCCACGAGTCTCTCAGCCTCCCATCCCCTGTGCATCTCCCAGGGTCGCCTTCCTCCGGTGGGAGTTTCCCTGTTTCAGCAACAGAAGCAAGGACCTGCTGGGCCGCTATGCCATGGCCCGGCGCCACGTCCAGGCGGCCGGCTTCCTCGTGGTGGACGTGAGTAGCTGCGGGGAAGAGAGAGGGTCTCCTAATTCCATGGAGATGGAGGAGCAGACACCTTCTTGGCGGGGTGGGGAGATACCAGCTTGCTTCTCGCTCCCCTCACCTTCCTCCTCATCGCTCTGGGTCCCGCACGGCGAGGCAGAGCCCCACGTCAGCCCCGAGCGCTCCTTCCTTGCCTGCATTGGGATTAGCAGCCGTGATCCCCTCCAGGCCACCTGTTTGGCAGCCCGAAGGTGCCGGGGAGGGGATCTGTAATCAAGGAGGACGGCAGACAAGGTCTTAGGGCGCTGATCCCCCGCGCCAGAGCCCTGTGCTCCGGCGGGGTCATGCATTATTTAGCTTCCTGGAGGTAATTATAGCTCTCCTGGCAGGCGGCGAGCCCTGCCCTCCTGCGGGCAGCCCTCGGGGAGGAGGGTTGGTGGCTCGCCGTCCGCCCTTTGCAAGCAGAGCGCTGTCCTTCTGCCCCTTGCCCTGCGGAGCCCGGGGTCAGCCCTGCCCGAGCTGCGTCCAGGCGGCACGTGTCACCCCAGAGCGGTGTCATTGTCACCCCAGAGCGGTTCCCCGTGAGGACCCCCGAGCTTCAGCGCTTCCCCAGCGTCCTCCCCCCAGCTCCCTGCGCCCGCTGCCGTGCGTTGGGGCTGAGCGAAGCGAGGTTTGAGGTTCACCGGCACCATTTTTCCCAGCCGCCTGCATAATTCCCCCCCCTGCAGCCCCCGCGCTGGCTGGGGAGGCTCGGGGTGGGGAGACAGGAGGAGGAGGAGGAGGGAAGCGCCACTTCCCGCAGCTTCAGCCTTCCCTCCTGGCTGCTAAATATAGAGGCAGGGGTGGGTGGTGGGATCCCCCCAGACAAGTCTGCTCCCTCATACAGGCTGGCAGAGGCGCTGCCGAGGAACGGCGGGCCCAGCTCTGGTGTTTTAACACAGCTGGAGCCTTCAGCCGCCGGCCAGAAAGCAAGTGCCAGGCTCCTGCCCCTCTTCCCCAGCCTGCGCGCCCTCCTCCCGCCTGCGCATTCACTCCAAATAAACATTTCATCTGCCTTCTGCCGGGCTGGCACTGCTGGGAGAGGCGCGGGGAGGAGGAGGAGGGGAAGGGCCGACGGCAGGACCGTGAAGCCCTGCACGTCCTCTGCACCTCACGTGAAAAACTCAGCGGGTTTCGGTGCTCGGTGAGGTCCCGGGGGCTCTCGCGGCGGAGGCACGGCCCTGAGTCCTCCTCTAGCGGGGAAAGGGTGGTCGCTGGGGCTGGCCCCGCGGCTCCTCGCTCCTCCATGGCTGCGAGCAGCCCCCGTAGCTTTGTGCCATCCCGGCTGCTCACAGAAGCCCGTTGTTTGGTGGCGGTGACGCAGGATGATTTGGGGACAGTCCCGAATTGTCCGCGTTTCGGTGTGTGTGTGTCCCCCCGCCGGGTGCCGGTGGTGGGAGCGGAGGGTGCCCTCGCCCCTCATCCCCGCAGCCTCGTCAAATTCGGTGCCCGCCTCTGCCGTGGCGGGGACCGGCCCAAGGGCTGCCACAGCGATGTCTGTGCTCTACGGGCCCCGCGTCCCTGCCGTGGGACATCGGGGATCAAAATAGGTTACGGACACTCGTGGGGGTGGGGGGGGCAAGCGCAGGTCTCTGTCGTGCGTCTCGAGGCTCTGATGGTGCCTCCTCTTCCTCTCGCGCTGCAGGTTCCCCACTACGAGTTCCTGGACCTGAAGCTGGAGCGGCAGCGGACAGCCTACCTCAAAGACAAGCTCAACAAGGCCGTGGCCAAAGAGATGGCGGGCTAACCGCGCCGCTCTGCCCGGCGCCTCCGGCGGCACCCGTTTGTGTTAGAAACGTGTTCAAATAAACCCACTGCTGTACAGCGCCGCGGGCTTGGGAGCCGGTCGGCGTCGGGGCCGCTTGGCCACGCGGCTTCGCTTCCTCCTGGGGTGGGCGACGGCTCCGCGCCTATGCTCGGCGCGACCCTGTTTGCCGTAGTCGCGGCTCCTGGAGGAAGCCGGCTTGAGCCAGGGTTTGGGATTAAGAGTCATCCCAGCCTCTCTTATTCCCATCTTATTAGCAGGGCTTTGTCCCCGGGGCGGCTGCGCAGTGCGAGAGGGGAGGGAGGACGGGAGGGCTGGTTTCTGCGCCGTGCCGCTTCCACGCGGAGCCGGGGGACCCCCGGAGCGGCCACGGCGGAGCCCCGGGAGGCTCCAAGCGGGGAGGGTTGGATCCTGCCCCGAGCGTGGCCCAGCACCCCCTGCAGCTTCCCCCCTTCACCCCGACACACGCGCCGTGTCCCCCCGTGTCCCGTGGGGCACGTGCACCCACACCGCGGGGGGGACAAGGTGGGTCAGGAGAACTCTCCAGGCCGTGACGCACCGGAGCCGGCTGCCAGGAAGGGCTTTGGGGATGGATTAGCGGCCATCTGGCCGCCGCTGGTCCTCGCCGCGTCCCCTCCGGCTCGGGGGGCGCAGCCTGGTCCCCCCCATAGCCAACACCACTGGGGGGAGAAGGGCCGCGGTCCCCGATTTCTGCCGCCCCGCGGGCCGAGGGCACGGTGCCGGGAGGAGGCCGCGGCGGTGCTGAGTTACCGGAGGCGGCCGGGAGCTGCTGAGTCACGGCTCGGGGCTGCTCCTGGCACCGGTGTCGCGGCAGAGCTGGCCTCGCTCTGTGCCCGCGGCGGCCGCCGGCACCGCTCCGTACCCGTGCTGGGTGCCAGCCTCGCTCCGTGCCCGCGGCGGCCGCCGAAACC
>VZTV01115214.1:2997-26728 GCA_013400875.1 Anhinga rufa
GTTTTCAGACAATGACTGCAGGGTTTCCAGCTTTAAGGCATGCAGTTTTGAAGATACCTTCTTAGTGTTTTTCAAGTGCTGATGTAAATTCAGAGCCAGGCGATCCCACCATCGCCCTCTGCTGTCAGTACAATACACATCCTGAGACAGAAGACTCTGCAGCTCCTGCACCGCTTCCTGTGAATTGAGTTAGAAAACCAAGTTTCATTACATAATTAGCTTGTTACTTTCCCTTCTAATTACTGGGTACTATAAAACCGTGTCTATGCACAATTCAAACCCCATTTTTACTCTAGCACCCAACGTATTCAGGTGCATGGCTGTATCTTAAAAACTCTGGAATAGAAATATTTTTATGTAAATTTAAAGGTTAGCTCCCAAAAATATAGTATTTTTGTCCTTTCTAAATTCCTTATTCTGTATGAAAA
Organism: Anhinga rufa; assembly: GCA_013400875.1. Lineage (NCBI taxonomy): Eukaryota > Metazoa > Chordata > Aves > Suliformes > Anhingidae > Anhinga > Anhinga rufa. The sequence continues at coordinate 3,426 of VZTV01115214.1, forward strand.
AGACATGAATATTACCTGTTGTCTTTTTGCAGAGGCAAAGTCTTTTTCAGAATAACCTGGTTTGCTCTAACATATAAGTCAGAGGCCTTTGGAGATGTTAGCTCCAAAGGTGAAAAGGCAGGGATTTCATAGAAGAGTTTTCCTCCAAGATTTTCTTATTTAAAAGCAATACCCAAACCCAGTGAAACACATATATCTTTAAATAATAAAGCAACACCTCACCAACAGTCTTATGGTATATTACATATGGTAAATCTCCAAAGCATAAGCAGAAATCAAAACAATTTCAAACTTTATAAAGCAGCAAGGAAAAAAGGCCCTTTTTCCTTAAAAGTAACGTGTTAAGAGAACTGTAGCATGTCCTGGCAAACATTATCACCATTTTCCAGCCGCATCAGAAATGTAAATTGATGTGCAATGCCACATTAAACACGTATTCCTATTCACTTCACCACTTTACCTTATACATGTGAAGTCTCTGCAAAATTTCAACACCTTGAGAAAGGATTCTTGTATACACCCAGCCCACTGTGAAATGTCGCAGATACTCAGGTAAAACTCTGTGATAGCTGAAAGATAAGAGCAGCTCAGATCAATTTAATGATGGCAATTTAAATTCTTAAAATTCTCTTATTAAGAATACTTATACCTAAAGCATTTATAAAAATTAAATGCCTTATATATATAAAAATTGAACTGAGTATCCCAGCTGCAAAGTCAAGAACCCAAAGGTAAGAAAATAGTTTAGCTGAGGTAGCAGGTGCAAGCTGCACTTGCACAGCATATTTTGGTTTCAACAGCAATGGAATTATTAGTTAATGAGTTTTACATCAGATGCAAAACAATAATTTATTACATTATTATGTTTTGTTACTGACAACTTGCTCTCTTAAGACAGAAGGTTAACTTTAAAATCACAGCAGAATTTCCTGCCATAAAAGATGACTAACATCTTTTGGGAGGCACCTCTATGTTTCAAGACAAAGTCTTTTCAATGTCTTACTGAAATCAAAATAGGTTTTGCCACTGTCTTCAGTGTGAAATGGAATAGATCTCCAAATGACCCTCTATGAATATTATTTTAAATCAGTTGCCATGAAAATTAATATAATGCCAAACATGAGGCTTTAACTTTCTGTGTATCATTAAGCCAGAAAACAAAATAATTGAAAGAAAAACTGATGAAAGACGCTTCAAGAACAATACACGTTATTTCAGTTCTCAGATCTTTAGTAACACTTCCTGAATGATACCCACTTGGAAGTTTGAAGAGATGAATAACCCAGCATTGTTTTCCCATAATGTTTGCAAGATTCTTTTTGTTCACTGTGAATTTTAAATTCTGCTTATTGCTATTTGTCTAAAAGCCATAAAAACAAACTATGACAAGGGAAAAATAAGGCTCTTGTTCTCTTGCATTGGCACACAGAACAGAAATGTTTTAATGCTTTATCCATGCCTACCAATTCACCCCCAAGGTTTTATAAAAAAGGCCTTTTAATATAATCACTTAAAAGCTAAACAAACAACCAGGAAGTTCAAAGCTTTCAAGAACATTAAAGCTTCAAAATTTATCAGGCTTAAATAATATCGCTAGTCTGTAAGGCTCTCTCAAAAGTACTAAAAGTAAGATAATACACTTAATAGTTTCATATGAACACTAGGATAGTTTCCATTCTACTACCTCAAAGAGGGGTGATTTTTCAATTCGTTCCAGGCTTCTTTAGCACACATATATAGATGATTAGCTTCTTCCCAGTTCCCATTTACCATTGCAGTGGCTATATCATTTGACAGATGAGCAGCAGTTGCATACCTAAGGGAAAAAAACCCCACCGTATTAGGCTCAAAAAGCATTTATAGTTAAAAGAAATCCATTCCTCCATACAATACCTTTTAAAAACTCCCAGTCTCCAAAGACCTTGAACCATGCAGCCAACTTTATTCTTAATCTTTTAGGATCAGCAGAGTTTACACTAGCAGTGTGTGTTATGTTTAAAGTTACTTATAGAGAATGTATTTTTTTGTTCTGTTCAGGGTCCATTCTAATAATCATCACAGCAAATGAAGAAACAACTTTCATCAGCAGATGATCATGAAGCAAATAAATATGCTATTTTGGTTCAAAACGCAAGCCACTGAATTATAAGTCTACCTGGATACAAAAATGCATTTAAAATCATTGCAAAAGTGCACTTCTACCTATTTACATCTGGAGTTCTACATTGAAAATTCTTATTTGCCTACACAAGTACTGCAGTAAAGCTTTCCTAGACATAAACAGATTTGCAAACTGCCAAAGTTCCCCCTACCTGATAAGATCTTCTCTGTCCTGGAAGACCTGTGTTTTCCTATTTACAGTGTAACTGGGGAATACCATACGCCCCATGTTTACCATAAGGACTGTAGAGAGCTGGCCTTGACCAGCGCTACCAGCTTCTTCATCCTCCATTGACTCAGACAGTGAAAATAGCAGCAGAATTCGAGAAAAGACGGCCCGAGGACCTTTACAGACCCTGACAGATTTTCCAGCCAGGTCCTTTACCCTGGAAGGACAAATAAAATTATCGTAGCAAATGTTTTTTACCATCACTTATAAAAATTCAAATATACTGAATGAAGTATGAGAATAATTTTGTTTTCAAGCCAATTAATTTGTAAACTTGATTTTCCTTGAAAGAAGCAGCTTGAGAAACTATATAGTGCATGTAACCTCTAGTGAAAAGGCAAAGAAATGCATTAACTAATAAAATGTTTAAGGGCCAAACTTCAAGCAGCGCAGAATTGGAACTAACTGCCCTTTGGGCACAGCCACTCCTGTTGCTATGCCAGGCAGCACCAACAAGCAACAAGATGTGGTTTGCTGTTAGGGCAATCTTTACAGACCACCATTGGAGATCCCTTGTTTTAGGGTATCTCCATTAGCACATCTTCACCCAGCCCTTCCATACAAGACAAGATTTCTGTTACTTGTCCACAGGACAGCACAGATTTACAACAGGATCTTCTCTGATTTCATGAGGTATTTCAGCTGTCAGCTACAGCTAACAGCATTACATTCCTAAATGTAATGTAAATGTAAAATGTAAATGTAAATGTAAAAGTTGATGTGGCTGAGCAAGTAACTATCAGCCTCTTGGAGTAGGGACTAAGCCAGCACCAAGGACTTTTTTGGAATGTAACTAATTTTCCCAGGTTCCTTTCCATTTCCTGAACATGTTATTTTCTAGCCTTCCTTTGTTTAAGCCAATATTCTGAAAACAAATTACACAAATTATGTATCATGCATCGTCATGTAGTTCAAGTATCTAGTATCAAAGAAAAAAAATGAAATCTCAAGTGATACAAAGTATTTTCATACTGAAGTTCTATAGGTGGATTAGAATGAGGAAACAACCACAACTCCTTGAATGGAAACATCTTTACGTATCACAAAGTCTCAACATCCTCTAACACAAGATAATTATGGCTGTGGCTATGATCACTTCACCTGTTTTCCTGCAGACCAAATGAAGTGCAATGCTACTGGAGACAACTACACCAGTGTGAAATACTATTTTTAACAGATTGGGAACCACTAGAGCTCCTGTGGTGTTTTGAAAACAACAAAGACCAAATAAAACTACTTTAAAGAAGCTAACCATACTATGCAAACCTCCCAGTTGTGAAGCTCTGCAAGCCCAGCACTAAGGTAGCATTAGGCCTCTCTTTCGGCACAAGGAAAGAAGACCTTACTGATTTACGTAATAATAATTCTTCATAGAGGGATGATTTTAAAGCTCTTTTTCCGATACTAGGCCCCTTTAAATACAAGGAATTTTGTGGAGAATCACACAATAGATTTTGGGGGGAATATTTGTCCAATAAACATAGCTATGCAAAACTTAACAAAGCTTTATCTCTCTCTCATTTGAAAAAAAATACCACAGGAAAGACAAATTATGTTACTGAAGCAAATGCAGTACATACTGATATCTGTCAGCTTTCCACCCAACCTGCATTTTGTACAGAAAGGTTTCCACAATTACTGAGTTCAGACCCAAGTTCTCCAGCCTACTAGACAAGTCAACTGCTAGACAAGCAACCTTTGTTTATACGCATTATTATTCACACAGTTACTTTTTGGGATTAGTTAGTAAGAGAGGTAACTGCGTAAGAATGCTTATAAACTCCAGAACTGACTTGTACCCTAGCACCAGTACCCTGGCTATTACTTCAGCTCATATTCCTAGACTTTCTGTGGCTGGTCCAGCTACAGATCCAGCCCTAAACACCAAGAATGGTAATGCTGTAATCACTATTAGGGCAGAATGACACCTTAAACCTGAATCTGGACCCCAGAAGACCTGAAAGTCCAGGGCATCTGCTATACACAGCTGTGATAGCCACAGCGCAAAATTCACAGGAAAGAATACTTTGTCAAGCAAACACTCTTTTCCCTTTAAAAGTATTGCCCAAAAGGATGCTCTGTGCTAAAGTACAAAGCCAACCACAAAAAAAGAGATTATTGCTCCCCTCTAATTCTACTAAAAGAGCTCATCTGGCAAACAAACTTCAGATAGTTGCTTTAATAAGCAATGACTTTCCCTACGCCATCCTAGATGCTTTCTGTGCTGATTTTGCTTTAAATAATTCAGAAATGTTTCTCTGTATTACTGAGTAACTTTGGAGACCAATAATCATGCTCACTGCTGAAAAGCGTAACATAGTTTAAAGAAAAAAAAGGCTAATATTTACCCTTCTGTTTGACCCACTGTTAATCAAAATTTAATGCTGCCCATTTTTATTTGTAAATTTACTATATGCATTCCTCCCTTCAAAAGGCATCTAGATTGAGTCCTTTGAAGCACAACTTACATTCACCTGCAAAATTTAACTTAAAACAGAATTACCTTTTTAAAATCACTGTCCCAATACCAGCCTGACTCCTGCTGAAGACTGAACGTTGTTTTGCCAACTTCAGGAAATCATCCACAAGTTGCTGCTTCTGACCATTTGGGTTTGGCAAGTGAAAGGTCTTTGCCAATGTTTTTAGCTCAGGGGCTGAAAGCAAATCCAACCCTTCACACAGGTCTTCCAGTTCAGATTCTAGAAGTAAAATGATCCGCATATATTCATTATGTGCTATACATATACACTCAAGCAACAGCTCAAGGTACAGCACATTCATATAACGTAGTACTAATCTAATAATTTAGATTCTTCAAACATGTATTATCAATGCTAGCTGGTTCAGCTTGAAATTCATTCTCTTCACAGGTCCAGTTTGAAGGACCAGAATAATCAGAAAAAAATCCCTTTGCAATTTCAAAACAGAAGCAAATATCAACAAATTTTGCCTAGTTACAAAAAAAATGCTGTTCAGAAAGATTTGTCTTCCTGATGATTATAACTTTGCCCAATGCAAAAAAAAAAAAAGCGCTGCCAGGGAGCACCAAGGGCAGAGCTGCTCGAAAGGGGGAATGAGCCACGAGTCAAGAGTGACCGCAGCACTGGCAGTGTCCTCACCAACCCAGGTGCAGTCCCACCACGAATTAACAGAATGCGCAGAGCACAGGTCCTGATAACAGATTCCATGGCAACCCCAGAAAAGGCATGATGATGAATCAGGTCCGGGGTCAACCTAAGAGATGAGCTGGACCTAAGACTGGAGACAAGACTACAATTTATGTCCGAGACCCATCCACAGTACATGGCCACAGACAGGACTGGAAACAAACACCCGCAGCGTTGGCTGGAGGTCCAGCCAGCCAGGGATGGACAAGGCCAGGGACGGGGTGCCTGCAAGACAGCTCAGGGCAGTACTGAAGGATATTAAGTCAGGCTCCTGGATATTAAGTCAAGCTCCTGGACCAATGTGCAGAGGCTGTGCAGGGCAGGGTCTGAGATGAGGCTGGTGAGGGCAAGTAAGGCCTACTGTTGCACCTGTAGCTCTGACATTTATTTAGCTCTCCCTATAACCTAATTTGCACTAACTGCTTTTATTATTGAGGAACACAACACAACTCATCTACCTGAAGCCTTTATTCTGCTCCTCTAATTCTCTTCCTCAAGGCACAGACAAGCGTGTAGTATGTTAAAACTCTAACATGACACAACTGCAGATTTTATTTGTATTATTTTTAACATTTATTAATGCTGGCCATACCTGTTTGCAGAAATCTGGCTTCAGCCAGTTCTTCAATTATTGGTGACAAATCCATACTTATCTCTCCATACTCTATTTTGTTCACCTTTAACCAGTTCAGCTTGCGTTGAAAAAGTCTCACATATAACTTCTGCCCACCAACTGCAAATTTTATTAAAAGCAGGGAAGCGTAAAAAAAAATTAAATTCCAAAACATAGTACTATGTATAAACACTACTTTACCTAGAAAAATTACTTTGATGCAGATATCCTCTAAAACTAATTTTAAATCTGCCCATGTTCTATGAGCAGACTTGGTAAAATACCAGAACTTACCTTTTCAAGTAATTATTGCTCATTAGAATCTTTAAGTTTTGTAGGTAGAAAATTATTACAATGTATTTTGTAGGTAGTGAATATTGCTAAAATGCATTTTGGACCTGCTTACCCTTTAAGAAAGACTTTGTTTTCTAGGAAAAGACATAATTTTTCAAACTCTGCATATTGTGATGTTAAATAGGTCTTTTTGCTTTCTTTAACACTCATTCAATAACTATTTGATATTGGGGAACAAAAGAAGCTGTGGTCTGACAGAATAATTTCAAAATCACAGAATACCTCTCTGTGTAATAGTCTTCGGATTCTTATTTTTCCAAAGATAAGCTTAATTTTACGAATATATCTACTGAAAACAAGGGGAAAACCCTCCTACTGATTTTATTTTTTATCAGGGAAGTGCTCTCTTAAAGTACCTTTTTAAAATACTTTTGATATACTAACAATGCTGAAATTTAACAAAATAGCTTATTAAATCTTAGATGAAAAGAGTCTAGCTATTTTTACTACTGTCAACTCCCTCTTGCATACTTAATTAATTCCTCATTAACGTCTAATTTTTTTATCCCTGTCTGCTGCTGCTTAACTGGAACTGATCATTAATAAAAACAGACACTGAAACACTACCAGACCTAGATATATTTCAGAAATGGCAGTTAACTTTTACATGCTTATTTAACTATTCTCCTGTCCTTAAGAAGACTTCATCAGCCTTTTTTTTAATAGAATGTTTCCAGGACCAATTCACTGAAAGAACTACTTTCAGCCGCCATTTTGTCTGCGGGGTTATAACGTCTTTGAAGTCTGTCTCCAGTTTTTACAACTCTGGAAAAGGAAAAGGTTCGAGTAACACATGAACATCCTTTCTTGAGACCATGGAAACTGACCAAACTAGGGCTGCAATCCAGTGAAGACATATGAGGTCTGCTTTCTCTCTAAAGGATTTGAATGACAAATAGAAGAATAAGAAGGTATTGCGCAAGTAATTAATTGCTTCTTAAGCATCCTGTTCTGCAGTACATTACCTTTGAGGGTTTGGGGGATTTTTTTTCTTTTGTAGTTCTTAAGAAAGTTTCAGGTGTATCACTGAAATAAAAAAATTGCTCTAAGTTGAAATATTATCAGCAAAAAGATGCCAAAGATCTCAGAAAAGTTCACCCTCTATGAATCATTAAAATGCAACAGAAAAAAAATTACATAATTTTTTCTTGTTCACTCTTCTGTATCTCAGTTCCACTGGTGACTATAAATCAATGTTTCTCAGATATGGTTTTTCTGTTGTATAAAAGTTGGAAGGAGGATTTCATAAAGTGTATTAAGTAGTGTCACTAGAACTATGTGCTTGCATTTAAATTCTTCCAACTGCAACATGTGGTGAAATTAAACATGGAGAATACAAAAAATATTTTTAATACCACACCTAAGTTCAGACAGATCTCACCTTGAGCACAAAGCCTGACATTGCACTACAGATTACTTGTTATGGATACACCTCTGCTTCTCCCCACCTTTATTTACTGTTTCCAGTACTTCAAAAATTGTCAGTGCTCTACATCCAACATAAAGGCCATCCACTTTTGAGAAAACTGGGCAGGAAGGAAGGAAGGATTGCTTCAAATTTAATCCTTTTAAAAATATCATTCCTTTCATAATAAGCATTAGAGATACTTCACTGAAGAATGGTAGACATTCTAGCAGAAAATAATTAAATACTGGAGAATACCTATGTCTAAGCCACTTTATAGTATTAAGCACTTGTGTGGGGTTTTTCTGTTATGGTAACTGAAAGGCAACACCTGCTTGGGTAGAACCTTCTAATGGGGAACAGATAACTCAGCTACCTGAACTTTTAAAGTGTTCTGTGTGAGATTTCTTGAAGGTAAAGACATCCATTACTTGTCCAGAATTCATTATCTATTGACTTAATGCTATCCGATCACTTCTCATGGCTGAATCATTGCATTTTTCCTACCCTGCAGACAGACTGTTTTATTTCTGACTCTAGCAGTCAGTGCCAACAAGCATTTATCAGGAGCACTTTGCAATAATTCTTTCTGTATTCTGAAGTCCTGTGAGAGGGGAATACTGAAATCACACTACTGGAAGAGAAACAAGCGCTTCCTTTACTTAACGGAACAAGTTACTATTACTGATCAATGTTGTACTCATCCTGAGAAGGGAGTGTGGAAATAAGGAAGCTGTATCCTGAAAGTCTCTTTTAGTATTTGTCAAAGTAGCCAAAGCCTGTATCCCCTAATGACCTAATTTTAAGTTTATTCCTAGATCCTCTTTCGATGTAAATGATATGCATCTACTGCTTGCCTTAGCCAGTAACAAGAGTTTTGTTGCTTATATTCCATTCTTTCTTCATATATTCCCATTTTAACTATCATGACATTAGCAAGGCATTGTCAAGCTCCAAGATGTCACTGTATATACATTTAGGTAGAGAAAGTTAACTATTTTAATATTCTTATGGCCTTGAGTGCACCAACAGATTCTGCAACCCCATCCCAGCCCCCACAGGTTTGGCTGCCTATGTTCAAGGTCAGCTCTGGTACGGTACAGCTGTGTAAGCTGGGCTCGGGCTGTTGGGAAAAGCTGTGTGAGGCTTTGTCAGAGCCTCCCCCATTTGCTTGAAGCTGTACTTAAGCTCAGGCTGGTGTGCCACATTCTAGCTTAAGCTCTGCTGTGGCATGCCAGTGCCCAGCCAGGCACCTTGTGCCTTCCTCATCACTACAGCCTTGCCTGAGGACCTGCCACCACTGGAGCGTGACTGGCACTGGATCCACTCTGCTCCTCTTCTCTGAGCAATGTGAGCTTATGCCCCTTGCAGGTGAGGAAAGGATGTGACCCCTGCCTGCCCTGCTGTCCCCTTTGGCTCCTAGCTCATCCTCCCATGCAGAGTCTGCTCTTGCTGCTCCCTGACGAATACAGTCCTATGTTATGATCTCATCTTACTTACAATATTCGTGTAACTTATGTTAGTATTATTCTTCAATTTTTGTAAATGTTTGGTATTACTGAATAATTGTAATTATTACAATATAATCTGTAAGAGCTTAACTGTGACCAGGCAACCACTGCAGAAAGAGCTGTATACGTTTAGAGCCCTACTTCCTCCTCTGGAGTTTCTTCACCTTTTTAGCAACCATCTCTCAGGGTGGTTTGAGTCAGCTCAGCCAACTTTTCCACTAGGGCAAATGAAGAATGTTCATAGGGTCCTTTCCAGCTGCTAAACTTTGGAAGAAGATCTTAAGTCAAAAAAGACATTTCTGAGATTGTTCCACTACAGTTTAAGTACTTCTTAGAGAAACATACATGCACTGACTTTTTTTTTTTTTTTTAAGGAACTGAGACTGTGAACTACTTCTCAGGGCTGTATTTCTTCCTAAAAAGCTCAAGCCAACACTTCCCCATTTTTGTCACTCAGTATCCTGTACTCAAAACGTTGTGATGCCATATAGACTAACCTAAACTCATTCTGTTATTCTCCACATCTATACAAGTTATTAGAAAAACACTTACTAAAAGTGTCCCGTTGGCCTTGGAAAAATTTCTCATAATTGCTAGTTACAAGTCATGACCTTGATATTCTTTTTTGTAATGTTCTGTGGTGTCAATCCAGAATATAATTTGGAACTTTACAGAAACAAACATTAAGGGACTAAGTGCTCTGAACAGCTAAAACAGGTTTCTTCCACTTTGCAATGGGGATGCAGTCTAAAGAATGGTGTACACTGGTGCAGAAATATTAATATAATCTACAAAGAGGAAAGACCAAAATACACAACATTTTCACACAGGGAAATACTATTCTTTAGTGTGATGAACTTTACAGCCTGCTAGTTAAGCCAAACTCAATGAATACTGTACATTAATAAGCGAAGCCAGCTTCTGATTTTTTTCTTTTAAGTTTTACCAGCAGGTATGTATGCCATTGTCACTTCTGTATGTTCGGCTCAGATACATCAACTGAGCTCTTATGAGCATATATATAAAAATCCTTTGTTAGGCAGCTGTATATTCCTATAATAGCTTAAAACAATAAAATCAGTTATGCCTGCAATACTCTGAGATACAAATTTTCTTGTGTAAGTTGTTATAAGCTTATTTCCATTTTGATGCTCCATGTTTGCAGCTCAAGTGCTGGTAAAACTACTCTTAATTACAGTTTAAGATAAGTTATAAACATACATAAAACTTTCGAGAGTTAGTATTAACTTGCATCACTTCTGCCATGCTTCTACTGTAAAACTTTTATGAGTATAGGATTCAGTCAACGTGTCTGCTTTGAATCTTGTCTAAATGTGGAGGGCTTAAATCTCCAACATTCTGGCTCCTACTGAAATTAATGAGAGTTAAAAGTACCAAGCAACCTACAAGAAAATGACTGTTAATTAGTAAGTAGCATTATAAAGACTGGATAATAATCACAGGGATAACCATGGATTCACACTAAGCACGAAAGTCATCTGTAAATGTGCTGAATCAAAGCTCACAAACATCTCTTCAGAAGGTTTTAGGTTTTTTTTCCAAGGTCCGTGTATCTAGCACAGGCCTCTTCATAACCCCATTTTGTAGAATTCCCATACATAATAATCGTCAAAAGCTTGGTATTAATTCTCTTCTTCTGTGTTACAAGTTTCCTTCCTTGGAAACATGTTTAAATGCAGCAGGAAGTTGACCTAATATTCTAAAAACCAGTATTAAAACAGTAAAAAAGTATTGCAAAAAAACCAGAAATATACATAATCATTCTCTCCCTGTTTCTTTACAGCTCTCCACTATTTATCATTACCTTCCATTAAAGCAACATTAGGTAAGTTTACCTACAAGAAGCCACTGAGGGGTACGTCTCCTGAGAAAAAGGAGCTTCTTCCCTTAAGAAATTTATCAAGTTAAATTGCCCGTTGGTATAGCACTCTTCACAATAAAACTATATAACAGTAATGTGATAATATATTAAAAATAAAAAGAAAACATACCTGATAATTTGCAAAACTTGGTTATAACATTCATATCTTGCTCATCAAAGAGTCTGACATCATCTTCATTCTCCAAGACTGCTCGCAGCACCACTAAAAAATTCTGGAGGTAATACGGGTGACCAGGAGAGCTGGGCACAGAGCTAACCTCATTTATTTTGGCTAAAACGTCCCCAACGGAATTTTGAAATTCGACCTTTTCCACGGTTTCCGACAAAGTATGATTAATCTCATCTTTAAAGTCTCCGTGAACTTCCACAGGAAGTACCTGTACATCACCCTTGCTAAAGCAATTCTGTGTACTGCAGTTCACTTCTGTCTTGGAAGAAGGAATAACCTGAGTGTGAGGCGGAGTCTTGACTTCCAAACTACTGGTCAGCTCTGCTGAAGTATAAATGGCTAGATGTGTTTCAAATTTATGAGGACTAAGTATCACACCTTCAGACCTACTTTCTGTTTTGGTGCTCCTTGGACCAATTGGTAACTTCTTGCCATTAAAGTTATCAGGTGGTAATGATACCTGAACAATATCCACAAGGTCTTCTCCATTACATTTGTTTATTTCTTCTTGCAATTCACGTTCCTTCTTTGAAAAATTTTGTTCCTGGTGCTCTCTCTGAGTAAGCTGATTTTCTTTCTGAGAACTATGTCCAACGTAAATCTCATCATCATCATCACCATCCCGTGCTGCAGCACTTTTGCACATATTGTGAACAGCTGGAGGTGAAGAGCCGATCTCTTTATACACGATCTGTTTTCCTCCCTGGATACAACGCCTTCTGGACAGTTTAGATGACAAGCTTCCCAAAGAGACTACTTTAACTGCTTGAGCCTGTGGTTCATTGTTAACACTACTGACTCTACTCTTATTGCTAAAATATGGACTAACCTGTTGTGCTGCACTCCCTTCTGTTTTCAATAAACTGCTTTTGGAAGGACTTGTTTCTACATTTAAGAGTCTTTTTGAAAAATATGGGCTGGAATTATTGTTCACATTTGCAGCTGGGGGACTCTCATTCCTATGAGAGTTGAGTGTTGAATCAATGATGCCAATCTTACCACGGTTTCTCTGGCATGTTTCATCCATGTGCTCATTTATTCCATATCTTGGCACCATTTGCCCACACATGGGACAGATAATTTTAGCAGGGGGAACATTGTTAAAAAAGGAAATAATAGAGGAGGATGCTGAAGGTATAGGTGGTGTTCCTTTACCTTCCGCTTTTTTTGTTGTTCCTTTTTTTTTCTTATTTTTACTGAGTGACAAACTTATTCGGGATCTTTTAATTTCTGAAGACCCAGCTTCTGCCATTACAAAACTTTAAAGCACATTTACATGACGCAGGCAACTTTATTCAGGCTGTATTTCCTTATTCTATAATACTTAAAAGAAAAAAACAAAACTTGTCTTGTCTTTGCATTTTCCATCTGTAATCCTCTGACACGCCTTCAAGAAAAAAAAAAAGATACTGAATGAGAGATTTTCTAAGGTACCAAGTGCAACCAAGATGAATAGCAGAGAAGAAAAAATAAAACCGTAGAAGCGGAAAAGTCAAGCGATCCTCAAGTGCTGCAATGCAACTGTCCCTTTACCCGCTCGCTAGGCAGGCAAGCCAGCGCACCGTGATCCTCACGCTGAGCACTGCAGCCAGCTTCACGGGAATAGCTTAATAAATTGTACTGAAATGCTACTACGTGACTTTAACTATTTAAATGCCATATTCACTTGCTGATATAAATGAAAACGTGAAATAAAACTGAATGTAAGGACACAGTCAAGTCCTCTAGTTTTTCTCATTACCTTGTTTGCTAGTTACAAGCAGGCACGCTACTTTTGGTGCCAACTACCCGCTTTTCCAGCCACATAGAACGCGCCCGAGTGCGCGCCGAGCGGAGGCGCGGAGCCTCCCCCTTCCCCCCCAACCGCGCACACGGACGCGGTGCCTTCCCCCCGCCGCGCACACGGACGCGGTGCCCCCCCCNACCCTCTTTAACTTAAAAATTTCTTTTAACGACAAACGGTGCAAACCAGTTGTGATCCTTCTTCAGAAAGGGCAACCAGAGGAAAGGGAACTTTTTCCTGTTCAGCCAAGAGCAAATACTGGAAAACTTCCACCTTGAGAACCAGCCCTTAACAGACACCCTTTGCTTACTCTGAGCTACTGCAGGCTGAAAAAGCTTCTGTGTCCTCCCTGTTTGCTAATCGCGATTTCAAAAGATCATTTCCAATTTATACTGCCAGGATACTTCTTAAGGTCTTCAATAAATGCAGTTATTCCTGCAATACAAACAGAGCTGTTACACCAGCCGATACAAAAGCTAGGGCCTATAGATTAAAGAGTCAAAGCACAAATACCAAGCGTTCTACGCGGTTATGTCTCTGCCCCTGGCAAGAAGCTTTCCTTTTATAATAAAAAGCCAATATCAGAGTTCTATGGTAGAAACTAAAAGTCAAACCTAAAGGAAAGCATCTTTACAGCACCTGGTAAGTTCACAGAACATTTTTGAAGATTGACACAGAATAAAACCTACTCACATTCAGCATTCATGTAGAAACATTTTAATATATACAAGATGAAACGTACATAAAAAGGTAAGTTACAATTTCAGTTTATGACCAGAGAGGGCTTTCTGTTGCTTCTGTTTCTTCTTTAATTTGTTTGCATCTTTGATTTGCATTTTTACTTGGTCTTGTAGCTGAGAAAAGAAGGCCTGGGATGATTTCAAGACCTTGTCTTTACCTTCATCCTGTCAATGGACAAAATATTTGTTACAACCAAGAAATGTACACACAGTACCATTATACTGCTTACTAGTTAGTCACATATAACAGTATTTGCCTTAAAAAAAAAATCTGTTTATTGATTTTTCAAAGGATGTTTTTCACTGCATTCTTATACCACTCCTGCTACCTAAAGAAATAAAGAGCACGTTCCCTTTCTAATTCGCAATTAGCATGGTAGGTAAGAAGAGGCATGAAGAATAGATCCTTGCACATCATGAGCTACAACTGCATATCTGTATTTTGTGTTCTGCTCTCCTTTTGAAACAGTAAAGACAAACATTTTAGAAGTAATCAAGTTATTTTTCCTATTAGTTTCCAATACCTCACAATTCCAGAGATTTTAAAAATCTGATTTATAAGACATCATAGGTGGTACACAAGTTTACTGCTTTATAGCATGCAAAACAAAATCAATCTGATGAGATTACAGAGAAGGCTCCACAATAAGAAGTAGAAAGTTAAATAGGGATATTCTATTTTGAAATAGCTTAAGTTATTCAAAGCTTACAAAGAACTAAATAGAAACCTCATCCTCAGTTACGCAGAAAGCAGTCCCATTTAAATCGAGGGAATGGTTCCAACTGCAGGTTCAAGAGCATTAGCCTTAGTACTTACAGGAACACCATCTTGTGAACTTTGAAATAAATAAAAAGTAGTACCTAATGCAAACAATCATTTCTGCTTTGGGAATATACTTTATAAAGTAATTGTATCATACAATTTTTTCATATTTTTCCATATCTAAGGATTAAGTTGCTTACAAATTCAAATATATTTCATACTCTTAAGTTTCTAAAGGTTCCAACAACCGTTTAGGTATGATTTATTCATAATTAAAGCAATAACATCTACAGAAATATGCATTATAAACAAGGGGGCCACTACAAAGTGCAACCAGAGCTGTATTTTTTCAGGCCTCTATACTGACATCATGCTGTCAGAATAATCAGCCAAATCAGAACTAAAAAAGGCTTAAACACTGTTTTGCATAAGACAGTTACAAGTACGGATTAGGACAGTCAGTCCTTCCAAAACTGTAGTTCAAAAGAATACAGAGGAAAGCAAGGCAGGGGTGGTGGAGANNGAGGAGTGTGCATCTGCCCTTTCATGTCTTCTTCCTACCTCTTCCCTTCCAGCAGCGACATTTACCTTTTGTATTTGCTCAGCCATAACCAAGGTAACAAGGTCTGGGTGGTCAGCAGATATGCTACTTGTGTACAAGAATTTTTGTCCTGATTAGGAAATGTAGCTGTGCCAAGAGGGCTGGGAGGGAAACAACTGTGTACTTTGTAATTCTTTGTGATAAAGTTCCCTTTCCTCTCTCTAGCTAAATATTATCTATCCTTGGGATTTTAATACTCTTTAGCTGGGAAGCTCCAAGTTATACAGGACTACTTAAGAGAGCCTTACCTTGAGCAGAGATGCTTTGCCTTCTTTTGTAAGCTTTTTTAATTTTGCTGCAGCAGCTTTTTTGCTAAGTTTTGTGCCTTGTTCTGGTTTCATCTTTTCAAGAAGCTTTTGACGTTTCTCCTTCTCTCTTAGCTTCATACGTTTACGAAGCTTTTTCTTTCTTCGTTCTCGTTTTTTGTCTGTGGGAGTCTTTTCTGCATCTGTTTTTACATCGCCAGCTTTGTTCTTTTCCTAAAGAGAACAAGATCTCTAGATCTATAAGCGTGCAAAAGAAAAGACTCACTTCACAGTACTCAAATCTGCCTTCGGGTTTCTGTTATTTCAAGTGTTTAGCCAGCTCAGGGCGACGCCACATTAAGGCAAAGGCCAAAAACTGGCAAAAGCTGGGAAGTGGGATTTGCACAATTCATCCAAGACACTCTAATTGTTCTTCCCTATTGGCATTTAGCTTTCCCCTTCCAAATACCCATGTATATGTTGGGAAAATAATTACCATCACATAATAGTCAAGAACAAAACCAAAGCATAATATTATGGCCTAGTATAGCCAAATAAAATTAACTCTTTCCCCTCGTTCCAGTTGCTGGGGAAAAGACAAAACAAACAAACAAACAAACAAAACAAAACAAAGGCAGCAAGCACCCTCTCCCCCAGAAAGACCCCAACAACCACCAACACAAAAATGGTAGGCACGAAGGCCCGCAAGGTGAGGAACCCAGAACTCTCCCACTGATCTGGTAGCCAGTACACCCTTCTATCAACAATAAAAATAGCGTAAGGATCTGGAGAGGATCTGTATTTATATTTACCTTAATCTCTTCTGGTGCTAAGAGAGCAGCATCACTAACAGCAACAGGTGCTACTTCTTCCATACTTATAGCTGGAAGGTTCGAAACTATTTTAACTTCTGGCACAGGCTAGAAATAAGGAAACACATTCAGGACTGAGCACACCATCTTACAGCAGCTTACAGCCAACTGAAGATACTAAATACGTAGTTTTGTTTAGAAGCAATTATAGGGCATTTAATTTCAAATAAGCACAAGCTCAACAACACTCAATGTTTACTTTACTTTCCATTTCCCAAATATATTTTAAAGTATCCAGGTTCAACGAGGCGGGAAAAAACTCCAACTTCATGAAACTTATGTACTTACTGGCTTGGGTGTGAAGTGGAAGTTACAAAGTGCATCCAGCTTCAGGAAGAGTGAATCCATCATTTCCTGAATTTCTTTGTGTTCAGGATTTTCTTCCTCTTCAGTCTTTTGCTGCATTAATAACGCAATGTTACTGCAACACCATTCATAAAGCTATTTTACTTTAGCAAGACTGATAACAACACGATATACAACTCAGAGCCATTTCATGGGTGAACACTCAGAGAAAGACTGACATACTTCCACAAAGCTGAAAGCAGAGTTAGCAGCGTACAAATGAAGATATAACATGATATGATGTTAACTTCAAACTGAAAGGAAAGGCATTGCTTACGTTACCTGGTGAAGTTTCATGTATTCTTGTTCATAGATCTCAGCGAGACTCAGTTTACTCTTTTCATGATCCAAAGTGATACGTTTCTTGTATTCAAAAGCCTCCTCTTTTGGTTTTTCTTTTGGTACTACATCATCCCATGCCTGAGAAAGTCATACATTAATGACCAAATGCTACTACAGTCAAATATCAGGTGCTACAGCTTATTAAGAACATTTTCCATATTACTTATCTGGTACATTAACTACTTTGTGCACGTGGCTTCCCAGGAACTCTTAAGTCTCGCATTTTCATTTGGGAAAAAAAAAAGTAATTAAGGACTTCTAGCTCTAGCGCATGTGCTTATTTTTAGTGGATTGGGGTAAAAATTGTCTAACAAATAACAAATGTGCAATTTTCTTAAGTATTTAAATACACTCCCCCCATATGTACCAATTTATTTTATTCAACTAACAATAAGCCTCAACAGGCTGTGGGATAAAAGTCACTGATAGAAGATTTGTAAGAAAAATAAAGTAAACAACTGAGTTTTGGTTAGTATTCAGAATGTTTAGAGTGCTACAGTTACAGTCGTAGACAAAATTTACAGACTGGCATTATATTCCAAATAAACTCCGTACAGTTTTATCTGCAAACACTCATTTTTTTGAGGTACACCAAAAGCAGCATATAACAGGCATGTGAAAATAGAGCTCCTTAGAAACCTAAAGGCACATTCATCGAGGCAAAAGAATAAAACAACCAGTTGCAGAAGTTAATTACGGTAACTATACACGTAACATTTTAAGAGCTTCAAACTCATCCTTGGAATGTGCCCTGTCAATCAAGTCTATGAACAAAACAGGGAAGAACAGGTAAGATAATATTAACCTCATCCAATATTCTCTGTTTAATGATATCTTCAAGCTGAAAAGTAGTTTCTTCTGTGATCACAGGTGCTGAAAAGAGAAAGAGAAGAATTTTAAGATTAATGTTTCTCCAGCAAGAAATACTTTTTGTTCTATGAAGAATAAACAACAGAAAAAGAAAGTAAAGCCTTAACAAAAATGTAGTAATTGAAGGTGAGGTAAGTAAATAATGTTTTCTTCTATCTTGAAGAGACTGATCATATTATGTAAAGGTTTTAAATTACTAAATCTGCCACCAAATTAATGAACTTCCAGTTAAGCTAAAAATTAACAAAAAAGCTCATAGCTTCCTGTAGTTTCCACCATGAAAATGCACAACCTCAAAAACGCACTGAGAAGTTTAACTTCGCGGTTTGTTACCCTGCTCTTGAGTCACAGTGTTTTCAGCAAGGTCAAAGGGAAGAAAGCCTAACATGGTACCCAACATGCTTTCAGGAAAGCCATCTCTTGCTACTTACCCATTCGGACTGCATGGTCAAAAAGTACTGTTTCCTCCAGAAGGCTGTTTTCAGGTCGTTTTTGTCCAGTCACTTCTCCTCTAAGCTGCCAAGGTTTCTCCTCTAACAACTCTTCTTCTAAAGTTTTTATTTTTTTGCTCATCTGAAAGACACAATTTCCTAAGAAGTTTAAAAACACAGAGCTCTCAAGTAAACTCGAAGCAAGAAATTAATAAGTTATTTCAGGTAATTCTAACTCCTCCTCACATAAAGATGAGGCAATTATGTTTGCATACATATCTGATGTCAATAAGCTACTTTTTTTCCCCTGAATTTGTAAATCACCTCTTCATATTTGCCAGACTCTGAAAAAAATGACACAATCATTTAAAAAAAATACTGGCCACTGTTTCAAAGTATTAGCAGAATAAAAAAACAATTACCTTTTCCTGTCTCTTCTCAAAAGACGACTTTATTTCACTGGGATCGATGTCCTTCTCTAACTGCATATCAGTAACATCTTCTGTTTCACTGTCATCTGGCAAACTAAAAGTAACTTTTTTAGAGGCTTCTTTACTTCTCATATTCTCCATCATCATTTCATTCATATCCTCGACCCTGTAACATTAAAATTTAATATAAAATAAAGGTTGAAGAGCCTCTATGACTATTTACATAAAGATATTTCAGCCATTAGACCTTTACCTGTTACAACTAACCCACCGTTAAGAAATACAATAGGCTTTCATTGAAACCTAAAGGCAGGGGGACACTAGGGAAACTTCTACATTTTAAAAGTAACTTTCAAAACCTGAAGTTACAGCTATTAAATGATTTATTCAAATAAGTATCAAGAGACAATACTCAAAAGGTAAGTAAATAAACTACTTTTCAGTAAGGTGACAATGCAAACCATGAACATACAACAGATAACAGAGAATGGCAAACCATGACCAAAGTGAGACTAGAATTCACACTTTACACTGAAGTGAAGTAGAAAATAAAATTACAAGGACATTTTAACTGCAAATAATGCATATACTTACTCAGACATGCTTTCTTCATTCTCCTCTTCAATAGCACTGTCTGCTTCCTCTTCCTGATCACCTTCAACATCATTAGCTACTAAATCATCATGGTCATCGACTGGATCAAAGAAATCTTTGTACGTCAAGTCTCTAGAACTTTTAGTTGGCTAAGAGGGAGAAGGGAAAAAAAACCAAACTAAACTGTTAGACTAAACTGTTAGACTGAGGGAAGTCTAAGGCTATCCTGTCTTTTAAAGTCTTTAGCACCTGGGGAATGGCAATACTTGTGTAACAATAAATCAGTTTACTGAAGTGTTAACCTGTGGTAGGGCATCTTAGTTAAAACTAATCTCTTTCACAAGTATTTAAAATAATGTACCACTTAAATTAATTTCCAATATCAAAGAGCAGTATATTTTGCCGATTACTCATTGGAATGCATACACGTTCCTTTATACCCTGGGCATAGTTCTTACCTGCTATTGAGAATCTCTGGTAATATTAAGTAATAAAAGATTTATTTTTGACACAAGTACTCAGCAACTTAATTCAAAGTTACAAAGCCATGTCCCTGAAAAAAGAAGTTGCCAAAAGCCCTTTGCTCTGCATCAGTCACCTTAGTGATCTCTAATTACCAGATTTCAATGCTGAGTGACACATCTTTTTCATTTGCTGGGTCACCTATTCTGCAATTCTGCAAGGTCACTTATTTCTTACAACATACTATCTCTTCCTTTATTTCTGCAAAAACCCAAGGCCCATCTAAAGAAAGACTGGATAGCAAGACGGTATGTTCTTCTACACCAGAACTTTTGTTACCAGATATTCATGTCAAATATATTAAAGTAAAGCTTCAGAAGTAATCATTAGTCATCTAATCAAATTCAACGTGGTAGTTTCTACTCAGTGTTCAACAATTTATAGTCGCCCTAACGGATATCAGATCTTGATTTAAAGGAAAAGAGAGATCAGAAAATTAATTTACTAATATTCTCACTTTGACTTTAGCTTCTTCAGGCTCTTCTTCCTCATCATCCGAGATGATGTCTTCAAAATAATTTATATCTTCTTCCTCCTCTTTGTTTTCCTTCTCTGCATGTTCTAAAAAGGCTTCCATCTCAGCCAGCTTGAAAAACTTGTCATCCACTATAGATTTTCTTCCCATGTTTTTCAATGTGGTTTCCTTGGTTGCTTTAGTTTGTTGCTCCAGTGCTTCAATATCAAAGTCAATATCAGAATCCTCATCACTAGATTTCTGCATAATGCTTTCTCTGAGTTTACTTTGCTTTTCTTTAGCTTTAGTTTTATCTTTTATATAAGCATCCTTCTTTTCTGTTTCTGCTTCAATTATGTTGTCTTCCAATTCCTTGTCGCTGCTGGACTCTGCATCAGAGCCATCCTCTTCCTGGTCCGA
This sequence comes from Anhinga rufa, assembly GCA_013400875.1. Taxonomy (NCBI): domain Eukaryota; kingdom Metazoa; phylum Chordata; class Aves; order Suliformes; family Anhingidae; genus Anhinga; species Anhinga rufa. The sequence goes on from VZTV01115214.1 coordinate 24,350, forward strand.
GAGAAGGCAAAGGTCTTCGTCGTTGGCATCCCTCGCGATGGATTTCTTGAAGAAATCGAGAACGGCATTGTTCTGTAGCTCTAGCTGTTGCCAAATCTGTTCTTCATCAAAATTTTCTATCACCAGCTCTTTTAGAGGACTGCCATGAACTATATTACTTCCCAGAGTTTTATTCAAGTCATAGAGAGTCTTTGTCAATGCTCTGAACTCGGCAGCCAGTCCATCTTGCACACTAAGAGCAGAAAAAAATTTAAGAACTTTAAAAAGCACAAGAGTTAATATTATTTTTTTATTTTCTATTTTGCAGAATTTACTAGCTTTCATTCATTTTACACTTTCCGTTAAGCTAATCACATGGTCGCACTGCCACTGTTTTTATATGTGCTTAGGTATTTTGGTGCTACAGAATAGCACCTTTCAACAATTACTGCTGTTGCTTAACTTTCTACGCATCTCTTGGAACACTGCTATCAAACGTTCTTAGAAATAAAAATATTATAATTACTAAGCCTTTCAGCTTCATTACGCTTTTTGTGTATGAAGTAGCAGCTGGACAAAACATTATACTCTTCTATAGTTGCATCTTACTATATCCTGATTATATTTAAGCACTCCAGACGTTCTGGGGAAGTAAACAGCATAGCATTAAACACCTCAAAAATCCAAGGTACAAACCCTTAGTTTTAGGAAGGTAACTGTCTCCCTCTGCTACCTTACTCCTCAGCTTTTCTATGTGGGTAATCTCTTCCAGTTTTTTCTCTAGAGCTACCGATGCTTCGACATCGCTGGCTGAGACAGAAACCTCCGTCTCCCACCTCCCGGACGCCGAACAAAGGGCTCGGATAGCCAGCAGCCGTGGCAGAAGCCCCAGCCAGGTCCCGACGCTGCTCCGAGCGCGTTTCAGGAGAGCTCCGGGGCGCCGGGGGCAGCCGCGGGGCGCCGGCCAACCGCCACGAGGCCGGCCTCCCTCCCTCCCTCCCGGGGCACGGAGGCCTGCGCAAACGGCAGGGCGCTACGCGCACACACACAACCCCGAGGGCCCGGCGCCTGGGCGCTCCCCAGCCCCGCGGTACCTGAGGAAGCGCTCCGGGCGCGCCGCGGCNTTCCGCGCACAGGGGTTCCGGCCCGCCCCCCGAGCCAGGGCGTGTCTGCCCCGCAGCGCTGGCTTCTGCCACAGAGCCGCCTCCTTGGGTGGGCCTGCTCGCATTCCCGCTGAACCACAAGCAGGGTATTGCGGTCATCTACTGATGGCTGCTGCTTCGTCCTCTTGGAAGAGTGTGGTATTGCTCTAGACTGGCGTGTTCATCGGCACTGAAAAACCTGCTCTAAACATAGTAAAGCTACAGTCACCTTACTCTGCAGTTTTGTCTCTCTGACCTAGATGCAAGGGCTATTTTGGAACCACGCGTTTCCAGCTGATTCTGTGAGCAAAATGCCCGTTGTTACCGGGCGTCTCCAAGCTCCCAGCTAACTGGGCACGCACTCACACGCCTACCCAAGGAGCGAGCACTGCCCCGTGTCCAACTGTTTTGTTACTTTCTATCACATACTTCCCTTAAGGTTTATTTTATAAAGCCGCATTAAGCACTGACCGTGGTGAAGAAGCCGCCGTTGAAGCTGGGGGAGGCGACCCGTGCCTCCTGCATGCTGCGGAGTTAGCAGGCGCTGCCCCCGGGGCGGCACTCGCCCTGCCTGCTGCAGCCGCCCCGCACCGGGACCCGAAGCTGCGGCCGACCTTCTAACTCTGTGCTTGCCGGTGCCTCTGCAGCTCCTCTGCTGCTTTCATGTTTCCTTCCTACCAAAAACATAACTCTCCTCAGTGCACCGAAAACAAAGCCCTGCTACGCAGCTCCTGTGTGCCCCTCGGTGGGCCTTGGCGCCGCCGAACACCGCTGAGGGCAGCAGGGCGCCGCCGGCGCAGGCGGGACTGCGACCTGCACCCGCGCTTCTCTCGGCCTCATAGACCCGTCTGCCGCTTCACGGCCCGGGGTGGGAGCGGGAAGGGTCATCTACTGGGACTTTTAAATACCCGTTTTCACCACTGATTTTGATCCGCGCTTTTAATTATTCAGATAGTATCAGAGTTGAAACGGCACACGCTGTTTATATATTTAGGATGTATCACAGCGACCCGCAACGCCCAGCGCCCCTGACACGAGAGGAGCAGCGCACCACAGGGCAGCCAGCTCGTTGCCCCGAGCCTCTTCTGCGCAACGCCTCAGCCAGAAGCCCGTCTCTCTCTGCGGCTGCCCCTTGCTGCGGCTGCCCTCTTCTGCACCTTCCCGCCCAGACGCGGAGCCCGGCGCTGCCCCCGCAGCGGCCCGCACCCCGCAGCCGCAGCGGCAGGGCCGGCGCTCGCCGCCCCGGTGACGGCGGGGG